>JAODUG010053728.1:0-13677 GCA_027564795.1 Aphredoderus sayanus
GTTAGTTACAATAAAAACCCTTCACACACAATGCCACTACTTAGTGGCTATACTAACACTCCCTGGTTTAACGTCCAAGTCCACATCCCCCTTCCGTTCTTCTTGTTGGTGTGTGTGTCCCCCCACCTCCCCAGCACACCCCAGCCACACGCTTTCTGTTAGTTGTTTATTATTTGCATCTGTGTTTGTGGGTGGTTACATATGTCCGGGGATGTTTCATTGCCTTGGCTCAGATCAACATGAACTTGTCTCAGCCTCTCATTTCACCAGCGCCTGCATTCGCCCAACCCGACACATTACATTTGCTCTGTGTATGGACCATGGGGCTTTAAACTAATGTTATAAAAATGTTTTAGTTTGAAACTTGGTTTGGTTTGAGAGCACATGCGCAAACATTTATGTTTTAAAAAGCTTGGAAGGAAATCTGGTACTGGGTGTGCACAAATAGAGCGCAAATATGTATTTTTTTCTAATCTAAAAACAAAAACAACCTCAAATAAAATGTTCAGTGTAATGGCATTGACTGTTTCCATCCTGTTTCACCTTAAAATATTTGTCTCCATGCAGCATACAGAGGGCTTTAAGAAGAGATGGTTTACCATGGATGACAGAAGACTGATGTACTTCAAAGACCCTCTGGTATGAAACCTGCAGTCCGCTGGTTTTGAGAGTGGCGTGGAACGATTTCATAAAGTTGTCAATTCTTATTTATTTATAATACATTTGCTATATACTAATATGTTATATGTCAGTGTTTCTCAAATTCTCTATCCCTCCCTCCCAGGATGCGTATGCTCGGGGAGAGGTGTTCATCGGCAGTAAAGAGAATAGCTATACTGTGCTGTCGGGCCTGCCCCCCTCCACCCAGGGTCACCACTGGAACCACGGCATTACCATAGTAACGCCAGACAGGAAGTTCCTGTTTGCCTGCGAGACTGAGGCCGAGCAAAGGGATTGGATAGCAGCCTTCCAGAGGGTCATCAATCGGCCAATGAGGCCACAGGAATATGCAGGTACAGAAAAACTGTCCTTTTCCAAATAAATGTTAGTTGCACTGCATTGCAGTATAATGCCTGTAGTCTTAGGACACAGGAGAAATAAGGAGAAATATAATCTCACAAAGTATAATCAAAAATTCACTGGTGGGTATTAACTTACCTGCATGTATCCTAACTTTGCCATTGGCTTTCATTGCAGTGGAGGCCCATTTTAAACACAAACCTTGACACTGGGTGCTTCATGATGAAGTCTGACCTCAGATGTTACTGGACTTGTCCAGTCTCCACCCCCACCGATGCCTCCAGGATCCCATCTGGTGTAGTGGAACTCCTGAGATAGGAACTATTATGAAATAAACCACAATGATGTGAATGGACAGTGGTCTAACTGTACCATAAAGATGTCTTACGAAGCTCTTGGTTGTTTGGGGGTTCCCTTTTAGACATCAATTGAACTGATGTTTAGATCACTGATGCCACTCCCTCAGCCTCGTCTTGACGCCTAATCACCTCTCCATTCTTGACCCCATCCTCTGAACTTTGTCTTGTGAATGGTTCATTGTCCCTGTAATCTAGTGTAATTATGTAATCTAGAGTAATTGCACAGTGTGCTTAATTAAGACAATGCATACTTAATTTATTGAATGTACAGTTTTGATTATAGTGGCTTACTATTTGTGGAATTGTGAAGTTGTCTTTGTTAAGGCTTATTCTCTAGCATTGAACTCTGTTAAAGCTGATCCTGAATCAACAAGGTGCTGTTTGGAACATGTCTGTGCATAAATCCCATACTACAATGTCAAAACTATTGCCATCTCAGATAATGTAGCTGCAGTTATCTGCTTTGCATCATTTAGAATACCAACTGGCAAACATTCTCATATTTAATTCAAATGCATAATGAATACAGTAGTTGTTGACAGTGAATGCTGCTTCCAAGGACCGTAATGTGACAGGATGTTCTATCCTTTAGTGCTTCTACAACTGTTTTGTTTGTTGTTTTACAGGCACTTTGTGTTGACCTTTTGATCTTGATAACTTATTTGAAATCATTTAAAATAATTTAAACATCAATACAGCTGTAAACGAAGTATTGTTTGGTTTGCCTTTTTGTTTCTACAAACCACTTTTACAAGAAGAAAAATGATAGAAATTATACTGGCAGCATAGA
Organism: Aphredoderus sayanus; assembly: GCA_027564795.1. Lineage (NCBI taxonomy): Eukaryota > Metazoa > Chordata > Actinopteri > Percopsiformes > Aphredoderidae > Aphredoderus > Aphredoderus sayanus. Next base: position 2,170 of record JAODUG010053728.1, read on the forward strand.
CATATGTATTTATACAAAATTTAAAAAATGTAGCACTGCTTTTGCCAAACCTCTTAAAAGGTTTGCTTAAAAATATTAATCTTATGGATCATTTGGTTTAAAATGTATAATTGTGAAAACTACTAAATGTAGAAAATCATTGAAGATTTGTTATCTGGCCAGTAGATGGCGCCACTCTACCACTTAAACTGTTACCATGTAGAAATGTATGCTTGAAAAGTACTAGAAATCGCATAGGATACGCACGTACCCTTGTGGCAATGTTGGAGTATTACAGGTATTTGGGAAAAGATAGTTAAAAAACAATATGCTGGCAGCCTGGTGGGAATTTCTTAAAATATCTAGATCTTAACCTATCCCATGCAGATTTACTCCAATCTGGAACAATCCTGACATCCTGCAAAATAAGAAAACGCTACATTTTCAACTGTGGTATGACAAAGGGAGAAGACTAGAGCATGTAATGCAAGGCAGAAATTGTATACCATTCCATGATTTAGTGGCACATAATGGAATTAGCAATAATGGATTTCTTGAATGTCAACGGTTTAAATCCATAATTCAGGAAAGATTTAAGGATAACATAATGGATTTATATCCACCTCCAATGATAAAAGACTTTCTTAAACTCTAAAATATTTCTGAAGGCAGTATAAAACTCCATAGAACACACTATACAGGACAGAGGATGTTCAGAATGGGTCTTAGGCGGTAAAGTATTTGTGTTAACTTCTCCGGTAACATATCGGATAGTTCAAGCATGTTATGTGGCAATGTACACCTGTCCAAAGGTTCTGGCAGAAGATACAGTATGTGAAGACCTATCGACGGGTAAGGTACTCCATCCCAGTTTCCCCATCACTCTGCGTATTGGGGGACCTAAGTGACATTAGTATAGAGGTTGACACATCACACATGCTTCTCACTGCCCTATGCATCGCAAAGAAAACTATCCTGAAGTGGAAGGCCAAAAATAATTATCACCCGATATAGGAATCTTCTTATAGACCACATTAGCATGGAGACGGGCTTCTGGCCTGGGCTGGGTGGTCTTGCCTCCTGGGTGTGGGTGTGGCCCCTCTGTCCCCGGTCGGGGTCCCCTGCTCCGTTGTGGGGGGTGGGGGGGGGGGTGCAGGTGCCTGCCCCCTTGGCCCGGTGGCAACCTTGCCTTCTCCTTTTATTCCCTCCCGGACTCCCCATGGTCCTAAAACCCTTAATTTTCTGAGCCAATATACTGTAAGGCTTACTGGCTACAGTCATAATGGTAAGCCTCATAATGCTAGCCTTAGGAGGCCTCTTTAGGATGCAGGATGTCCTATGTCGCTCAAATGTGACGAGTCGCTCTTGTCCAATCAGTAGTCTGCATTGTTGACACATCACATTTTGGTATCACCTCAGCTCGCTTGGAACCTTGACAAAGCAGGTTCTAGAAAAAGTACCTAGGACCAGGTACTATCCCAACTTTTGCCCAATGGTAAAGCAAAAACGGCGAGGCGAGCTGGTACCATCAATGGAAAAGCACCATATGACACACCAAATGAACGTAGGCCTGCAATCACCACTGGTTGCCATCCTCATCCAGTCTAAATCTCATCTCACTTAGCTTAGTGCCCTATAGTACTATTATCACAGTCTCAGTCTGAACTCTCCTCCCCTCCCCTCTCACCCTATTGGTGTAAGGTAACTTTTCCACAGATCCTTTAATTATGCTAGCAGAGCAATAAACATGATTTTATTCAGATTTCTATGATTTATAAATGCATTCAGGAATAGAAATTAAGATGAAATCGAAATCTAGAAATATTGAAAAATTAATAGGCTATGCCTCTCTGTGAACCATCACCTTATTGTGGTGGAGAGGTTTGTGTGTCCCTATGAACCTGAGGGCTGTGTTGTCTGAAGCCTTGTGTCTCCCATGGCAAAGTGGTCTCAGATGAGGGGCCAGACTAAGAATGGTTCAAAAGACCACTCATGAACATTAACAATAGAGGAAGAGATGCTCTGAGGCCGCAGGTTCTGGACACAACGAGTGAAGAGAGGGGCAGAACTGTCAACTGATCACCATCTGGTGGTGAGTTGGGTCAAGGCATGAAGACGTGAAGATGGTACAGGCATCTGGTAAGGATGCCCCCTAGGGAGGTGTTCCAGGCATGTTCAGCTGGGAGGAGGCCTCAGGGAAGACCCAGGACTAGGTGGAGCGATTATATCTCCACAATGGCCTGGGAACGCCTTGAGATCCCCAGTCCCCGTGACCCGACCTCGGATAAGCGGTTGAGGATGGATGGATGGATGGAGTAGATGGTCTACTCTATGTATTTTTTATTTCACTGTAAAGTGACAAAATAATAAATATATATATAATAAATATAAATAGAGTTTCGTAGTTATTATGTTAATCATTTGTATACTTTAGGACTTTTTTAATTTAGGTAAATTTCCAAACTAGATTCGACCTTCCGCTATCTAGTCACGTGACTCCCCGAGTAACAATTATGGCGACTTCCTGTAAAAGTTCAGAGAGCTTAGTTAGGAAACGGCGTGTTGACCATGGTGTGTATACTTCCAAGACAGCAACTGAGCTTACTGCCGACAGTGAACACAATGTGCAAGAGAACAGAAAATATAATGAGAAGGCAAAGATTTCTTTGCAAACTGGGACGTATTGGCTTACTCGAATTGTGCTCTTGCGCTATATTGCGTTCATCTACTGTAAGTAGCTTACTTATTACATCTAATTTATTATTTATGAAATAAACTTAGAATTTGTGGTTAAGAAAACAGTATATTACAACTGTCAGTATTTAAATGAAATGAAAACAAGAAATACATCCAGATACAGTAAGGTGTATACATTTGACACAAACACACACTCTCTTGTTCAAAACATTATTTATTAGCATAACAAGTAAATTTAGTATGTTGCCAAAGCAACAAAAAACATATTGCTACAATAAAACATGTAGGAATTAGTAATATATTCTCTCTCTCTCTTTCTCTCTTTCTCTCTCTCTCTCTCTCTCTCTCTCTCTCTCTCTTTCTCTGCCCAGTTGTAGCATTCTGTGTGGCTTACAACCAGAATAAACAACTGATTGGCGAACGAGGCTTGATGCCATGCAAAGACTACCTATACAGTGTCAAGCGTTATGTGGGGGGCAAGATAGACATAGATGCACTGGCATACACCCCTTCCATCCTCTGGTTCATGGACTGGAGTGACATGGACGCCAACCTGGATGGCATTGCCCTGGTTGGGTTGGGATTGTCCGGGTTTGTTCTGGTGACTGGAGCGGCAAACATGGTGATCATGGCAACACTGTGGGTTCTCTACCACTCACTGGTCAATGTGGGCCAGCTGTGGTTAGTAGATCAATGTGCTCTCACACACACACACATTATATTTTTAACATAATAAAAATTAAATCCATGGCTAGTTCTAAGATTTAATGCAATAATACTATTTTAATTCTCCAGGAATGTATCTCAAATCTAATATTATCTTTACTTTTCTGTTCAACTTCCAGGTACTCCTTTGGTAAGTTAACTTCACCTTCTGTTTGGAAATTAATGCCACACACACATCTGACTCCTGCTATTCCCTTTAGTAATCCCTCCAAATAGTGCAATAGTCAGTAATTCTGGTCAAAGGCCCTCCAAAATCTGCTTATTCAGTTATACATTTATTGCTGCTTATTTGCCTTATAACCCTCCCATTGCCCTGAGTCAAAAATACCTGGTGCACCTGCCAGTAGCTGGCACCAACCACCACACGGACTAATGACATTCTGTGGTTGGCTCCCTCTGCTGGTAGTCTGCTGAATTGCCTTAGGACAGCAGGTAACCTGCAAAGCAGTCTTAGATTTAATCTTGGTGAGGGAGCAAGAAGGTAGTCCACAATTTGTGGTCAGCTTTAGTTTGGACTATATGAAACACTTTTTTAAACTGTCTCTGCTAGGTATCTCTGACTCTCCCTTTTGGTTTATTTTCCCCTCTCCACCAGGTTGGGAGAGCCAGTTGCTGGAGACAGGGTTTCTGGGAATTTTTCTGTGTCCAGTGTGGACGTTGTCCCAGGTTCCTAGGAGCTGTCCCCCCTCCCTCATAGTCATCTGGGCCTTTAGGTGGCTCATAGTCCGCATAATGCTGGGAGCTGTGAGTAGCATACACACACACCTACAGCCTACACACAACTACATGTGGTAAAGAAAGAAAACCCCACAGTGGTCACTGAAATAACTTAAAACTGACAAAAGTAACAATACATACACATTTTTCTTAACTAATGAAAATCTGTCATTGCTTTTGAATTGTGGTTCAACATAATTAAAAAATGGAACTGGCCTGGACAAAAATTATGGTACCTTTTGCCGGGAAGTGGATTAGCTCGGTTTTGTCGAGGTTGAGTTTGAGGTGATATGTAGACATCTAGGTGCTGTCTGCCAGATGGAGGGAAGGAGAGCTAGAGTTAGGTGTCATCGGCATAGCAGTGATAGGAGAATCCATGAGAAGAAAATACAGGGCTATGGGATCTGGTATACAGTGAGAAGACTAGGGGTCCCAACATAGATCCTTGGGGGACTCCTGTGTTGAGTGAGCAGGGTTTTGACAGGTGTCCATCCCAGAGGACTTGACAGGTAGGACTCAAACCTCTCTGCAATCCCCAGTCAGCTTGAAATCTTAGAAGGTTCTGTTGGTTTACTGTGTCAAATGCAGCACACAGGTCTAAAAGAAGGAGGACTTATGAGAGGGGAGAGCATGAGAAGAGCAGCCTCAGTGGAGTGAGCAGCTTTGAAGCCAGACAGGTGGGGGCCAGGAGGTTGTGGTCTGAGAGGTAGAGGGACAGTTGATTGGAGGGTCAATGGTTTGTGACAGGAAGGAGAGGAGTGCTATTGGTCTGTAGTTCTGGAGTGCGGATGCATCAAGGACTTGTTTCTTGAGCAGCAGTCGTCCCAGCTCCCTTCAAAACAGCTAGAGTCCTCAGGCTTGGATCTGATGACAGAAGAGTTGATCATTGAGTGAGGAAAGGTAGAAGCATGCGAGATGGCTTGGAGAAAAGATGTGCAGATGGGGTCCAGATGAAAATTGGTAGCCCGGTTGGATACTATGAGGGTCTGTACTTATTCCGTGGAGAGGAATGAGAAGGCATTTAGGTTGCAGGCTGACATTTTAGAATGTAGTTGACAGTGTGGCAAAGGTGCTGCTAATATCACTTTGTTTGTAGGATTTAATGTAACTCCTTTTCTTCTGTAAGAATTTACTGATAAACGTATAAACTACACGTAAATTGAGCACAGCTGACACAATATTTAACATTTCTTTAGATTCAACCCCAAAGATCCCAGCACAGGATAATACATTTACTGAGTGTTAGAGACTGTGTATTCCACACACTACTAAAACACTATACTTCAAATGTTTCCATATGGTGTCTGTCCCTTCCTTCCGTCTCAGAATGGTGGTAACTGTTTAAAAAAAAAAAAAGTTTATACAAGTTAGCAAGGCGTCTTGAAGAAACATTCTCATTTCTGTGCATGAAGCTACTTGAAGCTTTTTGGTTCTGTGGTCAGTGCGTGTGTGATTTTGAGTGCAGCTGAGTTGAACAGCATTCCATAATGTGATATATGTAAATGTTTCATGGTTGTTTACATTGCACTTGATGTGTAACCTGAAGCAGCATGGCCAGCTGTGTGAACCTTTAAAATAAAAAGGCGACATCTGTTAGATTCTTAAATCCTTAAAAATGAAGGTATGTTTTAAAAACTGACATGTTTTTTCTTTTCATTGTTTCTTTCAGGGTCTCATTAAAATCAGAGGGGACAAATGTTGGCGGGACCTCACCTGCATGGACTATCACTATGAGGTGTGTAAGTCCATGTTAATGAACCGAACAACAAAGTATGATTGCATATTTGTACAGGAGCCTCCATCTTGTGTGTGTGGGAGTGCATCTCTTAGTAGACATCTGACTGCTATGTCATACTTCTGTGTTATGTCAAGCAGATGTTACCTATGCTATGGTACGCTACAGTAAGTAATTATACTTGCTAACGCCTGGCTGCTGAAGGTTTGACACATAACCTTCCCTTGGTAAATGTTTTTTATTTTTTTTCTTACTTTCTCTCTCTAAGAATTTGCCAAGTAACTTTCACCTTAGTCTAGTTTGCTCCCACTGCACGTAATGACTAATCTCAGGTTTCTCCCAAACCTATGGTCTCTTCTAGCTCAAAAGCCTGTTTTCCCCTTTTTTAAGTCTTATACTCTTTAAGAACCACCGGCCTGGCCAGTGTCTCCTGAGTAAGGAGAGGGCAAGGACAGAAGAGATAAAGTGATCATGTGATCCTAATCGCACTGTGCAACACGTTATGTTGACCACTTTCATTAACTCATTAACTCTGTCTCGCTCAGGCAAAATGTGGTTATACCAAACATTGTTTTTGTTTTTCACTTGTGGGATGCTGAGTTTCTGTCACCTTTTTACTGTGAGTATCAAGCTCTGTGACTTGGTAGAAGAGCTGTCTTTGTTAATTAACATGGACAGGAATACACCGGTTCCTAAAGTATTGGATGTCTGTGGGTGATGCACAAATGAATAACATTTGAACATACTGTAATTGTAATGTTATGCCTCATATTGTTTTACCGAATTCTTATGTTCTGAAAACACTCAACAACAGCTACTTTGCAGTAATGAAGTCTGTTTTCTCTTATCTGAAGTCTTTTGTCTATTTGTAGTGGGTATTACTTTGTTTTACAGTACTCTGGGAATAATTCATTCTTTCTTCATGTGCTACTGCTTAGCTTAATCACTCTCAGAATGTCATTTATTCCCGTTTTTCCTGGCTAACTCCTCCTAGTGTCGAGGTGTCACTGAGCAAGACACCTAACTGCTCCCGGTGGTCAGATGGCACCTTGCATGGCAGACATCGCCATTGGTGTACGTATGTGTGTGTGTGAATGAGAGAGAGGCTATACTGTAAAGCGCTGGAGGTTGAAAAAGCGTTATATAAATGCGTTGAAGTTCATCTGGAATTATTACAGCTTGTATAGACTAACAGTTTGCTCTTAGACTTGTAGGCAGTTGTCTCCGAAACTCCAATGTCAATCAATAAGCTGTTCTTAAATGATCAATTGTAACTAATGCAAAGACTGCATCATTTGCTATACGCTGCCCACTTTAAAAAGGGGAAAAAACATTAAAATTTAACTATAGCATCTTCATCTGAACTGACTCAGCATAAACTGCAAAAGGTCCTTGTCATGTTTCTTGGTGAGAGTCTGAGCCAGCGCAGTTTCATGTGGTCTTTGAGATACATGCACATCCATTGGGGAGAGCGGGGCGACAGGTGAGCAAGAAGTTGCTGGTTTGAACCCCGCTAACTGTTCACCAAGTGTCGAGGTGTCCTTGAGCAAGACACCCTACCCTAACCTGGTAGTCAGATTGAGCCTTGCATGGCTGACATCGCCATCATTGTGTGTATGAGCAAATACTGAAAAGCCTTATTACGTATTATGAATTAAATAATCAAATCTCGGTTACTTCAAAAGTAAATGAGCTTTAAAATATTTTCAGAATTTTTGAAATATTTTTTTCCTGTGTTATTGTGTTCTGTTTATACTGATTATACAGAAATGCATATTATTTGAAATAATTGGCACCTTCAGGATCAAAAACCTTATTCCATATGGGTTCTGTGTTCACCATCTAATGACTGACCCATTCCAACACCCCTGTCTGTCAATGGCCTAGGACGTAATGGAGATGTGCACATGCACACTGAACCGGAAGCCACTGGTGCCAGGTAAAGCCTTATTATCCCCACTCTCCCCACACTGCTTTCTTTCAGACCTGAGTATTGATATTCCCCACCTGTGCTAGGGCCATGCCTGTCTGTGAAGCTCTGTGTAGCTCTGTGTTTTGGCCTGCTCAGGGTTTTGTTTATGTTGTTTGTTTGTAATGCTGCTAGCATGCTGAGTCAGGCTGTTTGTCTATTAGTTTCAATGCCCAAAGGTGTCAGTAAGGTAATCTACCTTTTTTAAATGTATTTATTTTTTCTGTCTCTGTTCCGTTAATATGACAGCATGGAAGAGAATAAGGGCTGTCCCCAAAATTCTTCCAATTTGACTTCTGGTTTTTCTTTTGCTAAGTTCCTTTTCAGCACTTCCCTAAAAGTTGTTTTGGATGTTCAAATCTCCCTACATCCAACTACCTCTGCCTCCCACCCCCCAGCACACACGCAAACATTTACTCATTTAAGCTAAACATTTTAGAACTTTGACATTTAGCAGGGATTGCCTTGCCTTGCCTTATCTTCATTTTAGACATGAAATTATTCCTGTTAGAAGAAACCATAACCCACCCTACCTGGCCAGTCTGACTAATGCCAAGCAGAAAACAATATGGCACCTCAGTTAATGAACATTTCTGTGGCATGCTTTGGTAAGCAATTCTAAATATAAGAAACTAAGTCAAGTGGAGATGTGGATACTATTGATAATATATAGTTTATAGCCTAGCTACAGTACTGGAGAGACAAATGATTTATGGAGTGTCTCTCCAACCCTACCCCATCAGAAAACACAGACACTCCACGGTGTGTTTGCTCGCATTGTTAAGTGTTTCTCATATTTCCACTTGCTGTCTTTCCCTCCTTTCCTCTGCATGTCTCTTTCCCAGACCCAGCCAGTGCCCAACCCCATGTCCTACTACATGCATCGTTCTCCATGGTGGATACACCGCTTTGAGACGGTCTCCAACCACTTTATAGAGCTCATCATCCCCTTCTTCACCTTCCTGGGCCGGAGGATGTGTATGGTCAATGGAGCCTTCCAGATTATGTTTCAGGTAGTGTTACCGTTAGTGTGAAACGCTATGAGCTCCAGCTTTCCACAGACGTATCTTAGTTAGTTGTTTGGTGACACTTCTCCCTTTTTTTATTTTTATCTGCAGGTGATTCTGATAATCAGTGGGAACCTTAGTTTCCTCAACTGGTTGACCATCGTTCCCAGCCTGGCCTGTTTTGACGACGCATCACTGGGCTTCCTGTTTTGTTCCGGGGGCGGGGCTAAGAAGGCCGTGTTGGAGATTCAAGCAGAGGAGGCAGCTGGACGTGCTCCTAAACCTACTGCAGGTTAACACGTGCACAAATATACACTGCCCACACTGAAGAAGTGTAAATATAGACACAGGTATAAAGCTGTCTGTCAGTTTAGATCGGGGTGCCGAATCCTGGTCTTGGAGGGCCAATGCCCTGCATGTTTTATAACGACCCACTCATTTGAATCAGGCGTGCTAGAGCATGGAGACATGTACCACATGCAGGGTAGTGGCGCTCCTGGACCAGGATTGGGCACCCCTGGTTTAGTGGGAAAACACACACTGTTTACAGTATACAGAATAGTGAGTGTCGGCTGTTCCCCATGATTCCTCTGTCCAGTTATCAATGGGCAAAGAACAATTATATGGCCATGTTATTTGGTTGTTCTAAGATTTTACTCCAGTCACTGCTAGTGCTTATCATGCACTATAAGCAAACGTGTGTGTGTGTGTGTGTGTGTGTCTTGTGTCAGGCATGCTGACACGTCGCATAGTGAACATCTCGCTGGGTATTCTGATTGGCTACCTGAGCGTTCCCGTGGTGATGAACCTGTTGAGTCCTCGCCAGGTGATGAACACTTCGTTCGACCCGCTGCGCATCGTCAACACATACGGGGCCTTCGGCAGGTAATGTCAGGGGCACAGGAGGGCACCGTGTCTCCCAAGGATGTCTGTAGGGTGCTAGCCCCCCATTGTCCCCGTCTCTGCAGCATCACCAAGGAGCGGACTGAGGTGATATTCCAGGGCACTCTGAGTACGGATCCCAAGGACCCTACGGCAGTCTGGGAGGAGTACCAGTTCCTCTGTAAGCCGGGGGACCTGTACCGTCGCCCCTGCCTCATATCACCGTACCACTACCGGCTGGACTGGCTCATGTGGTTTGCCGCTTTCCAGGTGGGCGCTGGGGCCGTGGTTTCACTTTGTATTAGCAGAATAACTCCTGAGCAGTCCAGATTGTGGTCCACTTTGAACATAATGAAAACGTAGGGCTTGTAATATTTTAAATGTTTTGAAGCAAATAGGCTAAATACATTTTACTACAGGACCACCAATTATAACATAAAAAAGAGATTAGTATGAAAGTTTAATATTTTTTATACTTTTTCTTTTGTTTTTTACCATTTATGGTGCAAAAAGGGTACAAATCTAGTTTACGGTCTTATTGAAGATGTTTAGGGAGCTGGCTTCTCTATCTGTGGTTATTGTGTTCCATCGCTTTGGGGTATAATTAATTAATGCTATATCCCCAATTTTCATTATACTGTCATTGGGAGCCTTCAATAAACCAGTTTCTGATGGCCGCAGGGTTCCCCAACCCTGGGATTTTGTAATACAGCTTGATCCTAGCCCATTTAGGGTCTTGTAAGTAAAGGCTTTTCTCGATGGAAAATATGTTTTCAGTCTTCTTTCAAATGGCTTTGGCAAGTTGATTCAACAATTGTTCTGCTGTTCACGGGACATGGAGCCTCTGTCATTGAGTTGTCATAGTGAGTGGAATGCTGTGAGAATATCTGCTTTGGTTGATAGCTCACACTTTCATATAGGGCTACAGTATTTGGATTTTGCCAGCTACTTATGGTTTTCTGATAAATCAGGGCCTCTTTTATTGGTCTGGCAAACCTACCTTGCCTGTCAGTCACGTTTGTCATGTTGAGAACACTGCTCTGTGTATGACATGAATGTGCCACTAGAGGGCAGTTTTAAGGCAATAGTTCCCTTTTACAATCTTTCTTGTTCTTACCATATTTCACCACCTCACCTCTCTCCTACTTTTACACTCCTTTTGTCCACTAATGTTTCTTCCTCCATCACTCTTTCCACTGCAGACATACGAGCAGAGCGAATGGGTGATCCACATAGCAGGTCGTCTGTTGTCCAATGACACGACAATCCTCTCGCTGATGGATCACAATCCATTCCATGGCAGGAAAAGCCCCAGGTAAAAACTGCTGTGTAGTTTCAGTTCCCTGTGTAGGCCATTGGGTTAATATGCATCGTCCAGCATACCTTCAAAATGTGTCTCGCAGGTATTCCTGTTTACCCAATTTGTCTCGCACACGAACTGCTTCAGATTCAGTTTCGAAACTTTATTGTAAATTGTCAGGTTAAAAACTCAAAGAACCCCCCAATGGGTCTCAGCCAAGAGGTTGTAAGTCTCTCGGTCACTAGCTGTTGGTTCTAAAACTTGGGAATGTAGTATGGTGGGTAATAAGAGAATGGAAAATATGAAAAGGCCACTCATGGCCTTTCTCTGAAACCCCAATACAGTTTAGCTGAAATCAGTTTTGCTAGAATGTGCAAGTTACCTCTAGAAGGAATACAATGAGACAATACAAATGAATAATGCAATAATACAAATGTATTTTTAATGTAATAATCAATAAATAACATAAGTCATAATGATTAATTAAAAATAATAC
>JAODUG010053749.1:0-15247 GCA_027564795.1 Aphredoderus sayanus
TACTATATATACATATATATATATATATATATATATATAAACAATATATTCCTGTATTTCTTTATTTTGTACTTATTGTTAGCACAAGGCATTACACAGTCAAATGCTCTCTGATATTTTCTTATACTATATCATACTATAGCATTCAATTAGTTATTATATTATATTTACCCCCAGAGGGCTGTTTCTCCAAACCACTGCCCAGCAGACAGTTTAGAAAGAGCAGGCTCTTCATGGCCTGTCTTCCTCTCAGTGATTTTCACCTGGCAAGGCACAGACAGAGAGCTAATGATGTACCGCAATGCATAACATAACAGTCTACAATCATCTCCGGGGAAGCATCGTCCGCATATTAAGCCTTTTAAAAGCTTTGGTTCGTCTGAACTCCAGATATTTAAAACCATACCTGGCCTTTACTTATGATGTAAAAGGTGTCTCCTCTCGCCCCTTGTCGAATGATGTAATCACCTTCAGCATATTGAGTCTGTATAACGTAATAAATACGTCCAGTTAGTGAACACTGGTAAAAAGAAAGTACAAGAGTGGTGGTGGTGGAGTGTGTGGGGGGGGGGAGTTGGGGAGGCAGCCTGTGGCATCAACATACTGTAAATCTAATACTACTGTAGGACATGTTTTCTTGCTAATTATCGGGGTTCCATCATAGCACAACTGAGACAAAAGAGAGGCCTGTAGGATGAGTAAACAATGACGTTAGTTGTCTAACTTGAATGTGCCTTGCTTAAAAAAATCCTATGCTACTTATTTACCTCCTCCATGACATCAGATAAGTTCATGATGATATCTTCTGGGAATGACTGCAGAAAGGGAACTCTGAACACAAGCAAAACACAGGAGGTCATCACAATTGTTTTTGAACAGTAGTTCTCAATGTCGGGGTATGTATGTAGACAATGAACCACTGTTTTTTGTTTGTTTTTTTTGGGTCGGGGGGTAAAAAGAAGAGAAGAGTACTTTTTGAAACAGTTGTTTTAGCAGAACAAAAATCTATCCCCAGAATATTAACATTGTTTCCATAGAATAAGGAGTGTGACCTAAATGCCGCAGGTTATATTGTGGTATGTGTTGCAGCGGTGCTGCTGCTAGCATATAACAGATAAAATGTCAAGTTCCACATGGTGGGTGGGTTTCTGGTTCAAACCGTACCAAGTGTCTAGGTGTTTCTGAGCAATACAACTAACTGCTTGTGGTATTCAGGTGGCTCCTTCCATGGCACCATTATCCTGACACCATTATCAGTGATGTGTGTGTGAATGGGTGAATGTGAGGCTATACTGTAAAGTGCTTTGAGTGGTTGGTAGGTTATAAATGCAGTCCATTCACATGGTTACTTTACTTTTTGGGTCCTTACCTTCTAAGCAGCTCCCTTTTATGAGTTATTCTTCTAAGACCACTCTGCATAAGTATGGTCTGGAAGCTCTTGCGGTCAATAACCCACAGCTTGCTGTCTGTCAGCGCTGCAGAGTTAAAAAAGGTATGGGGAAAATATGACATTGAAGATCAGAAAAAGGCTCAGGAGACGGGGGCCTGCTGTACCTATGACAGATGTAGGAAGAATAGTGCTTTCAACGTAAACTCAAAGTGCCAGTGCTTTCCAAACCTGTGGCTGACAGTTGCAATAACCAATGTGAACCGATTTACTGTAAATGGAACCATGTCATGCAGGTAAGGCTGGTCACCTGTAGTACATCAAATCAAATATAATATAATATTTTTTTTACATATTGTATCTTAAACATCTTTTATGTTTTCATAAAAGTGGAACAGTTGATCATCTGTGGATAATTTTACAGGCAACATGTTATATTACAGAAAGCAAGTATGGTCAAATGTAAGGCATTGTCTGAAAATGGTATACTGTATAGTATGTGGTATATCTGACATTTTATGCACAATGTTTCTGTGTCCGTGAACTCCTGAGAAACCAATTTTCATCTGAACCTTTATCACCGTCACAATGGTAGGTAGGTACTGTAGACAACTAGAAAAAAGCCTTACTCAATCTTTCAGAAGGTAACAATGGGAAAAAAGTAATTTAGGGTCCTGTATAAGATAAAGGCACAGCGGTCCTGAAGAAAGCCAGACAAAAGGTTGAGAGAAAGGGACAAGGAACAAGACTGAAACCCATTGATGTAAATGTGATGTAAAATGTTGCTGCAAATAACACACACACACACACAAATACAACAGGAAAAATAACGGGACAACTGAGGCAAACTGAACTGATTTTCCAATTTGAACTGATCCTGGCCACTTCTGCAGCCTATTTATGTGTGAAACCAGGTCAGATGTGTAGTGGTGGCTAGGAGAGAGGGTATTCCCATGGGACTTTGAGACTATAACACACTTTCTATTTTCTAAAGAACAGTGCCATTTATTTTCTCTTTACATGTATTTAATATGTAATGACCTAAGCATAAAAGACTAATTTGGAAAATGCAATATCCATCTCATATTTAGTTAAGTGTATGGTAGAGTGCATGGTTTAAAGATGTACATTTGCCTACATTTAAAAAACTATATCATTATGTCATATCATTATGTCACAAATGTCACAGATGTTTATTTGTTTGACATGTTGTCAGCATGTACTTATAAAACTAAGCAAGCAACTATTTGTATGCACAACTGTTGATACCTGATATGGTGTAAGGATGAGTACAGTTGTACAAGAGTGCCAGCTCTCCAAACACGCTTCCTGGCTCAATTGGGAGTAGTTTCTCACCATTCTTTGTCACCTCCAATTTTCCCTCTGTAATAAATATTTAATGAAGTGAATTTGTCATGCGCAGAACCATGTATTGCATGACTCACTAGTCTCTTTGGATACAAGCATCTGTTAAATTACCTAATTGTCTTAAATTGACTGGATTTGTATTCAGGTGCTCTTGTGTAAATGGCACTACAATGTGCGTATGGATGGCTGTTTAAATTGTATGTTACAATAAGTGCATTCATTTCCAACCTCAATAGATCACTTGCCCTTGGATAAGAACTTCAGAATTGAACAACAGTAGTAGATAATGCTTGTGACATTAATAATTGATGGCCGTGCTCTTATATTTTAACAAAATCAATCTTCCTTGTTATTATCAAGATCCCCAAAGGTACTTGTGTCTAAACAGCCTTCAAAGGAACTGTCTAATATGTATCGCTGAGATACAAGGAAGAATGATGTGTAATTGCATAATGAAAACAATCCTCTATACTGTAGGAGATGTTTCAATCATAGACATACTATATGATTTAAGAACAATTCATAAATATCTAATACAGAGGAATGAATGACTTACCCTCTAAGACATAGGCTAGGCAAGACTCATTGGTCATCTCTTGAATGACACAGCAGCCCTGGCTGATGGAAGTTGGATACATACAGTCAATGATCGCCCTGATTTGTTCTCCCTCAATATTCTTCAAAAAGTCATTATTTAAAAATGATTCCTGTATTAGCCTCACTGACCTGCAGAAAGAAATGTGTCAATTATCAGCAACATCTGTAGAACACCAAAAACAATTCTACATATCTGTACAAAATATATTTAATAAAGTGTCCAATATTGGTCAGAAAATATACAGCAAGAACAATTTGAAAACATTGGTATAATCAAACATTGCAATAGACATCTTTACAATCTGCATGAAAAACATTTACTGTTGCAGTATGCCACATTATAGCTGTGAATTTGATAACCCTTAACAGAAGTGAACCGTTAATAGTATTCTATAATTATGTGTCATGTAACAATTTGAATAGCACCGCCTTCACTTTGAATATGTAAGTAATGCTGTAGACTTACTCTTGACTTTTGTCACAACTTCTGAGGGAAATGGTAGCAAGTGTAACTGGGTCCAGAGTGAGTGGTTCTGATATAATAGTCTTCCTGTGGGCTGTCTCGTACTCCTCACTCTGAGTAGAGCACCCTGTCCACACATGCAACATTTTCAATGTTTAATAACTTTTACTGGTATAGCATCTGATGCAAAAGTCCACAGCTGCCTTAAATGTACTGTACACACCTCGATTGTGTTATGGAACCCCACATTTCACAAAACTGTAATCACAAAATATACACATGACAATAGGGGGAGGGGTAGAGAAGCCTAACCTATCGTTGTAGGGGGAGGAGTAGGGAGGAATACTAGTCACACAGCAGTGGTTCGATGCCTGAGCAAACAAATTCCATACACATATAGGCATGTACCTATTGGCTTTATTAATTTACTTGATTAATGATGTCCTTTATATGTACCATTATTGAGTTCAGATGGTCCTGGGAGTGAGATGGTTGCTCTGCAGCGGTCCAGTTCTCCTTGTAGTCTCCGGATGAGATCGTCCTTGGTATCCAACTCAAGCTCCAACTCATCGATGAGCGTATCCCTCTGGTGAAGCTCCTCGATCTTCAGCTGCAGGGCAAACTGCAGGTCCCGAAGAGTGCCCATCTGTATATTATGTAAGAAACATAATGTACATATCCATGGGCTGCAATTGGTAACAGTGAATTATTAGAAGTATAGTAGTAGAATCATAGGGTTTACAATTGTAAAACTGACCAAATTAGTTTCTAGTATAAAAATGCGTGCTCTATTCTAGTATACTCTTTGCAGTCCTATGGAAACTACTACTTAAACTATATGAGAAAGAACGACGTTGTGTTTTTGCCACTAAATCACGTCGGAGGAGAAAGCATTTTCATAAAACGGCGTTACTCTTCTAAAAGCTGCGCGCTCCCGTTTTACAGCTGTTGTAGCTGGTTCCACCGGTGATCTCTGCGCGGGATGTCTTTGCAAAACCGATAGTCTGCAAACAGAATAGCATAACCCTTGCGACAGCTATCACGGATGATCTAAAGTTTTTTTCCTTTAATCTCAGACATGTCACTGTGTTTCTCATGTATAGATTAGCCAGACTCTTACAGACAGAAAGCTACGTTGTTCAAATCTGGTCACAATATTTAATGCATTTACAGATACCGTTGTATTATAGGCTAGTTTATGATACATTACACAACGTTGTTCAGGTGAGGGCACCGTTACACAAAAATCACTTAACCTACCTCAAAGTCTTCTCATCAGATCAGATAGAGCATTCGACAGGTGCAGCTGCAGGTCCCCCAGTAGCCGCCCAGTATGATTCTCCTCTCTCACAGTGTCCAAGTCCAGACTGAACGCAGGACAGCAGGTGGTCACATGATAGACCCAGATACTCTAGCCAAAACTGATTCTACGATTTGGAGAAAATTAGCCTTGATCATTTTTATTATATTGTAAATCATTTTGTTGCCAGAGCCATGAGAAACTCGCAATGAGAAAACAATTACCCTAATTTAGACATTAGGTCCATTAACATGGCCCGAACGTGTCCGGAGTTTAGAATGATGTAACAATAAAAAGAAGAACAGACTCACATTTTAAAAAGAAAAAACACTGAAAGTATACACCAGGAGAAATGCAAATAAGTGGTGGTAAACGTGCGGTAAATAACAATCAGCGTACCCCAATGCCCTAGATAGCCTGGTGAGTCCCACTCCAACCAACGAGTGGCGCTACTGTATTGCTCGCACTAGACTGAGACGCGATAGTTATGCGGAAGAAGAAGATGGGTCGTTGACAACAAGAGACGTAGCTAATAACTAATTGTTTTTTGGTTTTCTATCAATATTCAAACGTATAGTTACCTTTATTTAAAAATAACCAAAATGATTCTTACTGTAAAACCTCTTCAAGGAAAAGAGTGCAATGTTCAGGTGAGTATTTTACAGTACAGTAGGATCTCATTTATGCTAGGCTCGGCTTTCTAATGTCGAGGCCAGCTACCGGTAACGTGCTGTAACATTAGCCGATAGCATTGGCTTTGTTTTAACAGTCGATAGCGTTAGGTTTATTAACAACCCTCATACTTTACTACTTTGCAAGTGGCAAGTACGCTTGGTACAGTGTACTGTAACCGAAACAGTCTGGAGATATGGTTTAACTGCCTAAAGTCGATCTACAGTAAAGTACTGTACGTTAGTTACTGTTAACGTAGTGAGCAAGGCAGCAGTACTGTTACAGAATGTCAACGTCATCTTGTCTTTTGTTCATAAAACAGTTGTACAGTAGATACTGGACAACAGGAGCTAAGTCCTCCTTAAAATGTGTATATATATAGTCGTGACTTAAAAAATTCTTAACCATGTATAAGAAGCTGCTTTTTATTTGCTAGATGAGACGCAATTCAAAGTAATGTTAGCTCTACAATCTTGAGTACCGAGTACTGTAGTAACTTTGGAGTCAGAACATGTAACTCTAATATTGTACTGTACATTGTCAGTAGCAAGTTATACCCTATTGTGGAAAGTACAGTACATTATGCAAACTTATGACTGTGCAGTTGTAGTTATCGCCCGACATGAAATGTAGAAATGCCCACAACTTCTAATATTTGTATTGCATAATAATTGCAAATTAAATGTAATTGCATGAAGTATATTAGCCACATGGTTTTTCATTATTAAAATGTTGTAACCATTGCACAGCATTGTTTGCCAACCTTTTCCCATTCACATTAATCTTTCTGGCTGATAGGTGACAGAAGATGAAAAGGTCTCCACAGTGAAGGAACTTGTGTCAGAATGTCTCAACATCCCACCAAACCAGCAGCGATTACTCTATAAAGGGAAAGCACTTGCAGGTTGATTGGCCTAACATGGCCTAACATTCACAACCTTTTTGCTTTGCGGTTTTATGTTTAATAGACTGATTTTTAAATAATTTAAATATAATTTTCTAAACAAATGAATAATTTCCTTTTACAACATGACCAAAATGTTTGGTATTATGGAATAGTAGAAGTTAGGACCACTATGTATTACAAATGTGTATATTATAATAACCTTATTTCTCTGATATCCCATTGTCTTAATTAATAGAATAACCACTAGTTGGATTGTGTGTGCTTTTAGATGAACACAGATTGAGTGATTACTCCATTGGGCCAGAAGCCAAGTTAAACTTGGTGGTCCGACCAGCTGGAGAGAGGACTGGTGCTGCAGGCATGGCTAGCAGCAGTACCAGTCTGCATGGGGGTGTGTGGCAGTCTCTTTCTACTGTTCTGGCTAAACACTTCAACCCTGCAGATGCAGCCAAAGTCCAGGAGCAGCTCATCAAGGTATCTGAATGCTTGGTGTCTATGATTTTAAACTTGCGCTGTCACTTTTGTTCATTGTATTGTCAATACATTAACTGTATAAAAAGAAAATCAGTTTATTCACAATTCAGTAGCCTATTTGCATATTAGATACTCATTTCAAAGCTTGCCTGCAGTGGCAAACAAGGTTACTCAGTAACTATGATTAAATTAATTAAGCCCATAATCCACCAAGCTGACCGCTTGATCGACTGTCCCACACAGACACTGGGTAGTGTTTACCTGACGAGAGCATACGCAATAATAAATCTTCCAACTTTTATAGGCTTGGCTATTGTGTTTTCATGAGTCATTGATTCCACCAAGCAGCAAGGTGGACACCCTGATGTGTTCATTAGCGCCGGCTTGGTCAATTATGGCCTTTAGTTAGATTAGCAATGTTACACATGGCATGTTTTAAATTATGTTCCAACAGCAAAACAACTCTCAAGTGCGATAGTTCATTTGTGTCACAATGTATGACAATATTCCATGTATTTAATATTCCCACTGTTTTTCCTGTCTAACCTTCCTCAAGGATTACGAACGCTCACTTCGCCAACTCAGTCTAGATGACATTGAGCGCTTGGCCGGACGTCTGCTTCACCCAGACAGCGAAGGCATGGACAATTCCTATATGGACTGAGAATTTTAGTTATCAGAGTCTCAATGGAGTGGCGGTCAGTGCTTGGAGATGCATACAAAATATAGGGAGCAAGGCATGCAGATTGCCTCAGGTGTTGCTCAGTGTACATGGATAAAACTGTCTGTTGGTTATCTCAGCAATAGGGCTTTCTTATCCAAGACCAAATGGCTTTGATACAAAATCTTAGCCGCCTTGTCACTGATATTAAAATAATTACATTAGACTTGCTGGTTTTGCTGTTGGTTTCACATGACTGACTGCTGAAGCTCTTACAGGGCACACTAACTTCTGTTGGAGGATATTTATTAATAATGTCTGTGTTGCAGATTGACCAGAAAGTGTTCTGTTTAACTGTGCAATGTATGTTTTATTTGGCAACATATTGGTGTTCATTGTACGATTTGTAAATATTATGTTTATACGCACACATTAAAACAAAACCATAAATCGATGGCTTAACTTCTGCTTCAGTGTTTTATATTACATTTTATATGGGGAAGTTGACTGTATGGCAGTAAGTGTCTTGAGGCGGCTTACTGATGGTTGGTTAATATCAACCAACCAACAGTTTACTACTTTTCTGACCAATCACAGAATGAGAAGACTGCGCGCTCCTCCTCCAGGCTACTGATTGTAATGTCCCTTACTGTCAAATATGGATATATTTTGTAACGGCCATGGAAACTATATATGGAACTAGGTTTTTATTTTCAATGTGAAGTTACAGAATTGGTGGATAAGGAGGACATTTCAGGTACAGTAGAATCACAGCATTAGCAACCACATGCAGACGTCCCTTTTTACATTAAGTCCTCAGCTACTGGTGAGGCTAGCCACAGCTAGCGTTAGCTTCTGTAAATGCCATTTCTTACCCGTCGTACGTTTTTTTTTGTTACATGTTCAGTTTATGTATACTGACCTATATATATTTAAGTCCTGATTTGTATACATTTTTGAACATTTCGACATTATATCACCAACTGGTTACAGCAGCCGATCCTCACCATGGCCGATGTCGGTTTGACTCCTGTCAGGGCGTAGCTCCCTCTCATCAGGACCACTCAAGATAATAGTAGCAATGCAATTTCATCCTTGCTGCGTTCATCCATACAGACCAAAATAACAGTGGTACAAATACATTATTGACTTTAGATGGCTATTGTAGTTTACTGAAAAGATTCTACGTCCATATTTAGGTTTGATTTCTTGTTGACTTTGTGCAGCAGTTCATTTGTTGTACTATATTACTGTATCTTACTTCATTCTACCCCTTTCACGTGTTGCTGGTCCTGACAAATGTGAAGCAAGTTGAGTCATCTTAATTGGTACAATGGAGGCACTCATTCCCATCATCAACCGGCTGCAGGAGGTTTTCCTGACTGTAGGAGCTGAGATCATTCAGCTCCCACAGATAGTGGTGGTCGGGTCGCAGGTATAGTGTGGGGGGAAAAACACTGTCACTTACATTCTACAGTAACATGGCCACTGCAGACATTGAATTTGTCACAACATTTAGATGCTTATTTAATTAACCAATTAATTATGACACCATTGCATACCTCTTACATCAAAGAGAGACAACATGTCTATTGTTTTCTAAGTGTTAAATGCTTATTTGAATGTTTTCTGAATTGCACTTACTGTATGTGGAACATCAGAGCAGTGGGAAGAGCTCTGTTTTGGAGAGTCTGGTTGGAAGGGATTTCTTGCCTCGGGGATCAGGAATTGTAACAAGACGACCCCTGGTGTTGCAACTGGTCAATGTCGCTCCTCTGCAGGAAAGAAAACAGATAGAAAATGGTACTGTGTTGTTTTTTTCTTTCTAGTTGTCTGTGTGTGTGCGTGCGCGTGCATGTGTGTATGTCAATGAATGAATGAATGAATGAATGACCCAGATCTGCATGATGGGGTAATAACCATTTGTGTGAATGTGAAGTAGAATGTGGCATATGCTTGGTCCTACTTGTTAAACTGCTAATAGATATGTCTATAAACATGCTTTCTTCTAACATAATCTGTTTTCCTCTTTATTTACTTTTAGGAAATGTGGTAAAACAAAATGCCCAAAACACCTACCCAGGTCTCTCTTTAACAGTATAGTTATGCTGCATGAGTTTTTTGTGTTTTTCATTACTTTCAATAGCCCTGTAATTGTCTTTTTGGTTCATAATGTGTGCCATATCTATTTTGTTCTCAAACCTTTAAAATTATACTTTTCTTTACCCACTGGTGTTCTTGTGTCCTTTAAATATTTGTGCGTATTATGATTGCACTAAGTACCCCCATTTCACTCTTTGTTCAGGTAATAAAGATGAAGAATGGGGTACATTCCTTCACTGTAAAACCCAGGTATATTTTAGGTGTGTGTGTGTATACTGTACATGTGCAGTACATACTGTATGCTATACACTCTTCAGACCCTTTCACTTTTCATACATTTCATTGTGTTATAGATTTCATTAAAAATGTATCAAATTGCGTAACAGTGATACTAATATATAATGTTATGCAGGATTGAGCGTTGAGGTACTGCAATTGTAAACGCTGCCGAAGAGGATGATATATCTCCATTTTTAACAGAAAAGGTGCTACCTTTCAAGTGATAAACCACAGTAAAGCAACATCCTCGATACAAACCCCTTGCTGGAGACTGTCAAGGAGGATGTCATGATCAACAGTATCAAAAACATTATCAAAATAGCAGCAACATATTATTCAGTACCTTTTTTAAGAAGAGTAGTTTCTGTGATATGTTTTACTCCGACCTCTTATTTATAATGATCCAAAATGTGTTTTTCATTTAAAAATGAAGAAAGCTGATAGAAAAAGTATTTCTCCAGTACTTTTGACTTCAATTAAGAAAATTGGTAATTAGCCTAAAATATGACAATCTGTTGGGTTTAAATAAAAGAGGCCAAACCATTGCATGTTTAAAACACAATGGAACACATGAAATGGAACACATGAAAATTATGAAAATATCTGCCGGGGAAAAAGTAGGCTTCACATGTGAGGGTGTTGACGAGTGTTCACAGGGCCATAGGCTCAAAGCAATTTAGAAAAGCAGGGCATAAGACCAACTACAAGATCTAATAAAGTCGGTCTTGTTGATAAAGAAATTCAGTGTTCAGTGATCAGAACTGTCAGGGAGTACATAAAAGAGGTTTTGTTGGGTCTTGTTGATAAAGAAATTCAGTGTTCAGTGATAAAAACGGTCAGGGAGTACATAAAAGAGGTTTAGTGCAGTGTTTATTGCACTTAAGGTTTTGTGGCTGTGCACATTTTTAGAGATACAAAAATGCTTAGCTTATGATGCTTTGACAATGTGTAGCATGCTAGACAACCTTAGTATTTCATTTGACACTTATCTTTTTTCCATTTTCACTCTGCTTTACTACACTCTTGTCTAAGGGCACGAGTATCATTATTAAACCAGTGTTGAACTTTTCCTTTGGGTCGCTTAAGTTTGAGTGGGGCAAAAGTACAGAGGATGTCAGTAACATTGCATTAAAGAGAGTGACTAGCTTTTCTGTGCCCAGATGAGAGGTGAGAGTCTCAGTTGGTTGGTAAAAGGAGAAGCTATGCAGGCAACAGAAAATTGCCTAGCAGTGGAAGGATTAATGGCCCGAAGATAACAATAGGGAATACATGGTTTAGGGGATGGACAAGAGAGTAAAGCATTAAAAATAACAGGTTTATGGTCAGATAGGTATCATCCATCTAAACATTCAAGACAGGAAAAAAAAAAGATATATCAATCAAATGTATGGCCATGTTCATGTGTAGTGCCAGGGACAGACTGATTTAGATGAAATGAGTCCACAGGTATGTGCCTTTTGTAAACTTTGTCCAATCAATTGCTGGTGGACTCCGATCAGTTCTAGACACATCTCAAGGATAATTAAAGAAAACCAAATGCTCCTTTGGCGTGCCATAGCAAAGGGCCATACTTATGTGAATTAGAGATTTTTCATAATTTATTTTTAATATATTTGCAAAGATTTCTGGAGGATTCACTTCTTAATTATTGGTTGTTGAATAGCTTAATGGACAAATATGGCTGTTTTATACGTTTAGAATGAAATCTATAACTTAATGAAATTGTCTAACTGTTTCTGTATTATTGTTATGTAATTATTTCCCCAATCTGTAGGTTTTTACAGATTTTGCAGAAATCCGTAAGGAAATTGAAGCAGAGACTGAACGTAGTTTAGGAGAAAAGAAGGTAGGCCAGGGACATTCATACAAGGCAATGGTAAAAAAAAAAAAAAAAATTGTGATTTTCTCAATCTCTTTTAACTTTGCTCTCTAGGGAATCAGCCCTGAGCCCATCTATTTGAAGATTTTTTCTCCTAAAGTCCTAAATCTCACACTCGTTGATTTGCCCGGAATCACCAAGGTAGACACTGTAACATACTTCCCTTTCATGTTAAAACCAATTAAAATGTTGGAAAGATGAACAGTATTTCTGATTACACTGTGTGACTATGACTATTCCAGGCTCATTGCGTTGCAGTGCTACACAGGTGTCATGTTTACATTAACCTCTGCTGGTCTTATTGCCATTTGCACCAGGTTCCTGTGGGGGACCAGCCAGAGGACATTGAGGCTCAAGTGCAAGAGATGATCCTGTCGTTCATTTCCAATCCAAACTCCCTCATCCTTGCTGTGTCACCTGCCAACTCTGACTTGGCCACCTCTGATGCACTTAAACTGGCCCGTGAGGTCGACACAGATGGTAGGCTATTTACTTTTACTACTGAATTGTGTCTTTTATATACCTTAATGTGGTTTGTAATAACATCATATGAATATTTGAAGGCCATATAGTTTCTTTTGTCATTGGTCAAGGAAAAACAGCACTTAACTGACCTGCATCTCGTAAAGATGACCAATGGTGTTTAAACAGATGACCTTGTGGTGTGTCTGTGTCTTTCAGGCCGTAGGACACTGCTAGTGGTTAGTAAGCTGGACCTGATGGATGCTGGGACTGATGCCTTGGAGGTTCTCCTGGGGCGTATCATCCCAGTCAGACTCGGGATTATCGGGGTAGTCAACAGGTATGTCAATACAAATAGTAAACAACCTCAAATAGCCAAAAACCGAGTCTTATATGATAAAGCTTAGCCCTACGGTAGCTGCCAGCTTCACACCACAGTCTACAAGTAAGCCTTGTAAAACGAACCTTTGTTCTGTAATTTTGGCAGCATTTATACTCCCATTCCCCCCCCCAGTGGATTTCTCCTAACATGGGTGGTATTGACAAAAAGCAGCAGCACTATCGGGCTGTTCCCAGAGCTGAGATATAACGAGACAGCAAGTCACTTCAGAGACTAGATAAACCTCTGCAGCAAAGCTGTATGTGGTGTCAGCAACCAAGCCTCTCACTGTCCTCCGCATTCTGCCAGATATGCTGCATCTTATCTGTAACAGGTGCTTGTGCATCCCATTAAAATGTCATGCCATACTGGAGCTATAGCTCGGGCAAGCCCGCTTGCCCTTGTGCCACTGGGGAAGTGGTGCGTCACTGTCTCCCTCTTCACTGAACATCAGGAGCCAGCATGACATCAACACGCAGAAAAGCCTGGAGGATTCCCTGCGGGACGAGCAGGCCTTCCTGCAGCGCCACTACCCGTCGCTGGCGTCCCGCTGTGGCTCGCGCTACCTGGCCAAGACTCTGAGTCGGCTGCTCATGCACCACATCCGAGACTGCCTGCCGGAGCTGAAGTCCCGCGTGACGCTGCTGAGCTCCCAGTACCAGGCTCGGCTCAGCAGCTACGGCCAGCCCGTGGAAGACCAGAGCGCCACCCTGCTGCAGATCGTCACCAAGTTTGCCAGCGACTACTGCAACACCATAGAGGGCACGCCCAGGCACATCCAGACCTCAGAGCTGTAGGTTGCATCACGCTGCATCTCTCTGATGCACTGTGGGCGTCCTTGACGGGCAAATGGGTTTTTTTCTGTTTTGTTTTTATTTCGTTTTACGATGTTATGGCTTTATGTTCTAAACCAACAGTCGATACCGTTTCAGTCGCAGCCTTTTATGAGGTTGTTACTGTTTGATTTAATATGCGTGACGACAGAGCCCACAATGTTTTGCATTTGGCCTTTGTGTCATTGGGGTAATCCTCAGGTTAATTTAATTGTAAATTAAAGTATATATGTATTGGCATTTTCTGTCTCGCCAGCTCTATTTCCACAGCTCCCATACCGCTAGGCTATTAATTAATGTAAATATGTGGAGAGCAAATATTGATTCTTATCAAGTGACTGCATTAGAATTTGATTCACATTAACATTGGGGACACGCAGTGTTTCCCGGAGATACAGTGCGTGCTGGTCAGCTGAGTGTGTCTCTCCCACAGCTGCGGTGGCGCAAGGATCTGTTATATATTCCACGAGACGTTCGGACGCACTCTGCAGTCCATCGACCCCCTGGGTGGCTTGACTGAACTTGACATCCTCACAGCCATCCGTAATGCCACAGTAAGCTCTCCACACATACGCACTCTGTTTGTGTTGGGTGTGAATGATCATCTAAGATAAGATTTATAGGCTATCTTTAGAGCAGTTGTTCTCAATGTCAAAGTCGTGAGATGATTTCAAGATATTGCAAATACACTTTTTTTTATGTATTCTAGTATACCTAAATTATATAAAAAGAGTTTAAATGCACCATGAATATGTTTTCAGTGTTTTTCATTGTTAATTATGGTTACGTTCTTTATTTATTTGGACCAATGTGCCATATTGATTAATGTTGACCTTGTTTTTGTGGGTCATGGGTTCAAAGGTTTGAGAACCTCTGCTTTAATGGGAATTCAGCCAGCACAGTATTCTCTGCTGGAGAAGTAGTACAGTCAATCTAATTGGAATGTGTGTTTGCAGGGTCCGCGGCCAGCCCTCTTTGTGCCTGAGGTGTCTTTTGAGCTGCTGGTGAAAAGGCAGATCAAACGCCTGGAGGAGCCCAGTCTGCGCTGTGTGGAGCTGGTCCACGAGGAGCTACAGAGAATCATCCAGCACTGCTCCTCGTACAGCACGCAGGTGGACTTACAGCATCGCTGAGTCATCTCCAGCATCGCTGAGTCATAGCTCCCCAGTCATTCATTGGGTTTATCAACAATGCACCATGTTGACATTTTTAAAAAGAAAATGTGTTTGTTTCGAAGGAGCTCCTGCGTTTCCCCAAGCTGCACGATTCCATTGTGGAGGTGGTCACTGGACTACTGAGGAAGCGCTTGCCAATTACAAATGAAATGGTAATGGACAGCTGAGCTGGGATCTTGTTATGGGCATTTATTATCTAATTCTGATCAAAACACAACAGCTACATATTTGTTGAAAATGTTCATGGGAATGTTGTGACTATTGGGGTGTTTGCGCCTGCGCGTGTGGGTGTATATATATATATATAT
>JAODUG010053759.1:0-2500 GCA_027564795.1 Aphredoderus sayanus
TGTCATAGTGGTGTCATAGTGATGTCATAGTGGTGTCATAGTGGTGTCATAGTGATGTCATAGTGGTGTCATAGTGGTGTCATAGTGGTGTCATAGTGGTGTCATAGTGGCGTCATAGTGATGTCATAGTGGTGTCATAGTGGCGTCATAGTGATGTCATCATGGTGTGTTCCAGGACGGTACCCCCTGAAGACAAGTCATTTGCTGTGGGAGTGCAGTACATGCTGTTCAGGGTGCTGGGTGAGTCTCCTAACCACCTCTGCCACAGTCCTTCGCTCATGTAGGCAAACATGAGGAACACAGCATGTCTTTTTCTGTACTACTGCTGTCTGTTCAACCATCTGTCTGTCTGTCTGCCTGGCTGACTGTCTGTCTGTCTGACTGTCTGACTGTCTCTCAGCATTCCTCCCAGGACCAATCCTGTTCGGCAAAGTAATCGACAGAACCTGCATCTATTGGGGCAGGAAGTGTGACCAGAACACATCCTGCCGCTACTACAACCTAGACTTGTTCAGACAGAGGCAAGTGTACTGTGTGTGTAATCTGCCGGATGCATCCCATAATACTAGACACTTACTCCAGCAGTGTCTTTCAGGTTCCTGGGTCTTCAGCTCCTCTTCATCTTCATGGCGTTCGTCTGCTTCCTGCTGTCTATGTTCGCTCTCCGACAGTCGAAGACAGGAAGTCAGAACCCTCCCATAGCAGATGGGAACCGATACCAGTTGGTCAAGGAGAAAGAGAGAACCACCGGCATGGAACCACAGGACATTGCAGCCTGAGCTGGAGATGCCTTGGTTTGGATAAAGCCATTACTTGTTTTTATAGCAGAGATGAAGGGAGAGGAGCATGTTAGCCCTTAGGAAGACCAAGTCACCCAACAGAAACAGGCAGCAATGGAACAGTTATGGTGTCTTCTGAGCACGCATATAAAAACCATTTTTTAAAACAAGGTTAAATGCTGCGATATTCAATTCTTACATTTGTGATATCAGGAAATATGAAACATTCTATTGTGACCACATCATTTGACAAGCTATTCTTTGTATTGTGTGTGTGTGTGTGTGTGTGTGTGTGTATGCATGCATTTGTGTGTTTGTGAATGTCCAATAAATGTGAAATGACACTTTCAATGTGAAATGTCAAAACATCACTATTCAGTATATTGTGCCATGTAAGTGTAGGCATATCTATGTGACATACATATGTGTGCTATACTTGGTGTGTAACAGTGTTTATAATGGTCAGGTGTATAAAAGTACCAAACATTAATTTCTTATATCTGAGCTGTAAAACAGTTTGTACCAACGTTTTTAACAGTATCAAAATATGCCCACATTTGTTTTTCACAATTTTCTATACATTCTTTATTCTAATGTCTGTTATGTGCCACTTTAGACAGACATTATTTGTCATTTAAATTTGCATCAAAATGAAATTTCGTTGCAATGGCTACAGTATATATTCAATTATAACATGTATTTTATAGGGACTGTGTTTTTTATACGTACACATTATTGTATATTTTACATTTTTTCACTTGCTTTGAGCCATTACTACTGCTGTGAGTGGTATTGTAATACCTGCTGTCATTATGCAATTTCAAAACAGCTTTTACAACAATTAAAAGCAGGCTAGTCCAGCGGTTAGAGACGTCAGGTGGTAAACGATTGCATACTTTAAACTTGTGAACAGTCTGAACAGAAAACTACTTTAGCCAACTTCCTTCTCTTGTGTCAATTCAGGTGATTTATAATTTAGGAATGTACAGTAAGTGTTTCTTTGCCACTGGAACAGGTATTGTTGGACCAACTGAGACTGAACATTATATTCCTGTAATCTATCTTACTGTTGCTGTTGTTATATATTATTACAACATTGCCAGTGAAACATAGCCCATGTAGCTAATCACCTTGTAAAATGTTATGCTTTTTCTGGACTATAAAGATTATTATTCATAATTGCTTATAGACTGAGTCTATGCGACAGTGTATTGTACAAGTATGAAATGGCTTAAAACTAACAATAACACATCTGTGTTTCTGTGACCAACTTAACAACCAACTTAACAATTTACAACCTTTAACCCTCCTCTTGTCCTCGGGTTTCAAATGCACTACCGTGTTATGCCAACAGATGGTGCCACCTGATTGTGTAGTTTTCTTTAGTGTCAGTGCTGTGTGTATTTCTTAACCTTCCTGTGGGTCAAACTAACCCAACGCACTAGCTCTTTGTGGCAGATAGAAGGAATAAATCCTAATTCTACAGCTTACACACACATATGATGTGCACTGCTGGCACAACAAGGTGTGTTTGAACCACACAATCATACAAAATCAGATGGCGCTGTCTGGTGGCCCAATATGATATTATAAGGACAACAAGAGGGTTAATATCTTTATTTCTTTAAAAGTTAAAATTGGTGCCTTCTGCTGGCACAATGAGGTAGTGCATTGGGTCAGTTTGACCCAGAGGACAACAGGAGGGTTAATTACTCATATTA
>JAODUG010053759.1:5000-15247 GCA_027564795.1 Aphredoderus sayanus
ATCCCCAGTTAGTGGTCCTCTGCATTGCTGGGAAATTGTTAATGAGCATTCCATGGCAATTTGTCACACAGTCTGGGAATAACTCTGTAATTTATTCATTTATTGTCCCATGTCAGAAAAGAAAAAGCCGTTAAAAATGAGTCATGGTGTCTCCTCGATAATGAAATGCACTGTGTTTTAGTAAGTAACTTCTGACTTCGACCTTGTGTAAAGGAAAGAAAACACGTTTTGCTGTAACAATTGTGTGAAAATACAAGACTTGTTCATCATCCTTCTTCTGACACAAGTTGACCTCAAGTGTTAATCATTATCAATAGCTATCTCTCATCAACACAATAAAATGTAACTCCCTTCTGGGATATGTTTACAACGTTGATGTTTAAAAAATGTTTAGAGAGCCATGTTTCAGTGCAAGTCTACTGTATTATGGAGTCTTAACCGTGGAGATTGGCAGAACTTTAAACTGAATTGAATAATTCGCTTTTAGTCACAAACGGTTTCCACAGTTGGGAAAGATGAGAAAATTATGCTTGAGCGGATATCTTAAATGCTCTAAGATGTTCCAGAATGCCGCCTGTGGCCTTGGAAGACCTTATTTGGCTGACCATTAAGAAAGAACAGAGTCAAACAGCGAGATTAAATAGTCTCACACAGACATCTGCCACCATGCTCTTTTTACACACATCTCCCTCGTTAGTTCAGTATCCACCACACACACACACACACACACACACACACACACACACACACCACTGTGTGATATAACATCAACATCAAGTAAGGTGGTTTAATGCTCTCAAATCACCATGTAATGGATGCTTCTACAAAGGCCCAAGCTCTATAGGCTATAAGAGGTCAGGCCTTTGCTTCACCTATAAGGTCTAAAGGCATGTCTAAACGAAGCACATCCAGGTGTCTCTCAAAAAGACCCCCAACTCCACTTCATATGCAGAGTGTAAGCAAAGCACTATGAATATATATGCACTACAATCAAACAATAGCAATATTAATAAGGAATGAAAATGCTTAGAATGAAAAGATTATTTCAAAATCTTGAAAGATGCTTGCAAGATATCAACAGTCTGTCCATCAAGCCATCCATCTATCAAGCCCCAAACAGCTTCCGTTTATTCGTCCATCTAAATACTCAATCATAGCTTCACCGCTTTTAAATAAATTCTTAAAACAAATGTTTTAAGCTTGCCTTCATGTGATGTAATCAACAGGCTTGAGTTTGTAGTTTTTATTCTTCTATTTGATCTGTTTATTCAAAGGTTGTTTATCTGTTTTACTTTTTTTTATTTGTATACTTTTCTGTTATATTTGCTCTTATTATATTTCACCCATATTTTCTAACGTTTAATGTGCATTAAACTGACTGATTATTTTGCTTTGTTCCGTCTGTCAAAGCATTTTGTAAACTCAGTTTTTAAGGTGCTCTATAAATAAAGTGTGTTATTATTATTATTATTATTATTACCTCTAGCGACTGCTTTGTTCTGTCTGTCAAAACATTTTGTAAACTCTGTTTTTAAAGGTGCTCTGTAAATAAAGTGTATTATTATTATTATTATTATTATTATTATTATTATTATTATTACCTCCAGCGACTCACCTCATGATGTAGTTGTGTTCGTCGATGATGGCTCCATAACCTGCGCCGCGGAGGTTTCCGGAGTTCCCCACCACAGCACAGCGCAGGCAGCGGCCCGGGTCCCAGGAGCCGTACGGTGATTGGCCGGGAATAACCTGCGTCGGTGACACGCCAGCACACCTTTACATGGTGCAGTGCACGGTCGTTTCATTCTAACTCAATAACCTTGCTTGGGTGCAGCTGAATAGAGGGTAGAAGGTTTATTTCATGTAGTGATGCAACTTGTGAAGCCCTTTGATATCAGCTATTACAGTAGACAATACCCGCCTAAATCCTAGCTCATGAGCCTCATGTAAATATATTTCCACAGCCATGACGGCTGTGGAAATACATTTACATGAGGCTCACAATATTAATGTGAATTCATCATTAGGTCCTCTGTGAAAATGGATATACTTCACCCCAAGCTGAGATATGTCTAAATTTACATTCTAATGCAAATGCATTTGGCAGTGTTGATATTAAGCGCTTCAATGTAGAAACTACACATAAAAAGGAAGGAGCTGGTTCACTCTTGATGGAAATTGCTTAAGATACCATTCACTCTTGGCCTCGTGATTTGCATGTCTTAAGTGAACATAGCTGTGTGCATTTCAAAGTAACAGAACATAACTGGTATGGTATGTTATATTAGCTTTAACATTATAAAATACCTGGAATAATCTCAGCAGCACCTGCTGGATGCTGTGGGGTTTGAACTGGGGCTGCAGCATCTAGACAAAGAGAGGAGGTAGACATGAAAAACATACATTTACGGCATTTGGCAGACACTTTTATCCAAACGACTTACATGTAGTACATTTGTCAGTAGTTGGACATTCACAAACTGATGGTGGTGCAAGCCATGCAAGGAGCACCTAACCACTGGGAGCAACCCACAACCTTCTGGCTGGGAGTCAAACACCCAGACCACTATGTCATCCTACACCCATATACAGTATATGGTTAATGTTACGGCAGTTCGCAGACCAAAGATGACCACACTATCTTCCTTAGTGTGTGTCACTTTGCATGTTTCTTTAATGTAACTAACAGCTATATGTCAGGATGGAAGGAGTTGTCTGGGCATTCAAACAAGGAGAAAGGAGTTCCTTGAATACACCACAGTGCCTTAAAAATGACAATGGAGATAGGAATTATAATAATGCTTTCTCCACCTTGGTTTAAATAAACATATGCGTCTGCTTCTATGCCATTACATATCTTCTTAGATTACAAATCTTTATATAACCTTAGAGACAGAAATTAAAAAGTACAGTCAGTGTATGAATGTGTGTGACAATGTGTAACTGTCAGGTAATCCTGTACTGCACTTACAGTAGTGTGGCCAGAAGGTTGGAAAAGCGCTAAAGGCAGTACATTTTACCATTGTACATTTTTCATTTTTTTCTGGCATACTCCAAATAAGAAATCCTTAGGTTATAGTTACCATTTTCAATTTAGCTTAGTGTCTACTGCCTGAAACACGTATACAATTATTTTGTGGTTCTATTGCTGCAAACATTGTCAGGGTTTGACGGTCATGGGAAGGGCAATGAGTTTACAGTTTATTAATTTTCAATAAACCAAGTATAACAGTAAAACATGAAACAATCACAACAAACAAAAGTGTAACAACAAAAGCTTCTCCTGTACTGAAACGGCTATGTGGCAATAGTTCTAAGAGACATGCGTCAAGACCAGACACTGTGTTGGTTGACTGAGTGAACTTAATAGTGTGAGCATGATTGATGATTCTCTGCAGGTGTGCTTCCCCTCTCAGACTTGGCGCTGGTTTTGAGATTGATTGGTGATGCTTTTCAGGTGTGTGTTCCCCTCTCAGGCATGAATCTGGATGTGACAGATACCTTGGGGAAAGTCTCTGAGCAATGCCTGAAACCGATGGACATCACTGAAGATTAATTAAAATATCCCTTTGGCTACTGTTGCCCTTTGGTTTAAATGCTACTCGGTGAAAGGCTATCAAAATGATCTAATATCCAACAAAATGTGGCTTTTAAGGTCAAGGAATAATATATGGTGCTGCTTTCATGGTAAAATCATGGCACTCCGGATATTGTATATATTTTCTATTTATTCTTGCTGACTATAAACTGGAAAATCAAAGGTGTGCAAGCCCTTAATAAGCATATAAACATAATTCATTAATATAGCACTTTTCTAACCTACCAGCCACTAAAAGCACTGTACGTGATTGCCTCATATTCACCATTCATGCACCGATGGCAGTTCTAGCCATGCAAGGCAACACCTGACCACCAGGAGCAGTTAGGATTAGGTGTCTTGCTCAAGGACACCTCAACACTGGTGACAGGTTAGTGGGGTTCAAACCAGTGACTTCTCAATCACCTGTCACCCTGCTCTACCCACTGCGCCACAGCAGATGAGAGATTCTCTTATTGCGAGAAGGACTGCTTATTGCTAATATTTTTCCAAATTAAGCATCTGCCAAACCACACAGTGCATTCATGGCCATAAAGAGAATGACAGCACATGAAAACCACACACAAACACAATCAGATGCTGGCGTACACTCTGCCTTCCTCCAACTGCTATCTTTTTCTTGTTGCGCTCTCTCTCTCTCTTTCTCTCTCCCTCCCCCCCCCTCTCTCTCTCTCTCTCTCTCTCCCCATCTCTCCCTCTCCCTCTCCCTCTCTTTAACTCAAAACTGCATTTTCCATCTCCATTATCACCACATCCTCACACCCACCATTGGCCTTAATTATTCCCCCTCATAATTCCACAACTCTCCACAATTGCCTCCATCTCCACCAGGGTCCAATGCGGTTCTTTCTTCCTCTCCCATTCCCCCTGTGGTTCACAGTGATCCCTCTGTTCCTCCCATGAGCAGCTCCAGGCTGCAACAATGGTTAATGAGTCTGAACAAACTGGGTCTGTGCTCCCACTGTACAGGAGATACCACGATGCCCTTAAGCAAGGCATTGAACCACCAAGCCCGCTGTGTAAAGTTTCCCTATGGGGATCCACGTTCTATTCTCTCCATGCTTGGTTTAATGTTAACCTTTGCTCTCTTTCCTTGGCTCTTCATGCACCCACCCTGCACCTTTTCCTCTCCCCACATCTTTTATGTCCATTATTCCCTGCAGCCCCCCTTTCTAGTCACCTTTTCTCTACTTTATTTTAGACGTCTTTTACTTTCTTCTCTTTCCCTTTGTCATACTCCTTCTACAGCTGATCTGTGTGTGCGTGTGCCTGTGTGTGCGTGCGCGTGTGTGTGTATGTGTGCACGTGTGTGCGTGTGCGCGTGTGTGCGTGTGCGTGTGTGTGTATGTGTGCACGTGTGAGCGTGTGCGTGTGTGCGTGTGCACGTGTGTGTGTGTGTGTGTACTAGCCTGGCTCAGTGGGCCGATGCTGTTTAGGGGATAATTCCCGGCAGATGTTTTGGTTGGCACCGATTGGCAAAATGACGCCTCATTTACCATCTCCCAACTGCCCCCTGTCTCCCAGAATGCCATCTGCCAATACTTATTTTTTCTTTTACTTTTACTTGTTTTTTCTTCTTCTATTCTATTGTTAAATTGTCACTGGAGTCACAGCACCTTGCTGACAATGCCTGCCTTCTTAAGAATTGTAAGTAATAGTATAACATCACTTACTGAATTAAACCACACAGTGAGAACCAGAACACAAGATGACCACAATACTCCTTGCCTGAATTGTAACAATTCTGTTCTGGAAATCTCCACTTTTATAATGATAGATTATAATAGAAATAAACAAGGCCATAAAAAACACCCTATTGTCTGGTTGTGATGAGAGATTCGGGTGTCTTTTGCTTCAGTGGTTCTGTTTGTTACCATTAACAATATTTCTACAATAATCTGTGGAATCTCAACAGAGGAGATTTCCAAAACTTTAAAAGTGGACCGGTTATACATTCTTCTCTCTTTTGTTTAAAAACCGTGTTCTGCATCTATTTGCATATGACAAAATGTACTAATTTAAGAAAGTCGTGTTTTGCAAGGGCTTTATCGGTGGCGAGAATAGCGACGGCGGCTTTCAAATGGCAGGTTCATTTTCCTGGTTTGACACGGCTTTTTCTCCCACACAGAAACAGAGCAAAGCCGTTTAGCCTTCACGGCCCTCATGAGCAGACAGCTCCATAGTAAAAGACTGACCTAACAGACTTCAAACTGTTCTCTGCTAACGCTGTCTAGTCTGTTTGCACGTCATTAGCTTCTACATGCTTCTGTAAGTATCCATCCATCATTCTCCTCTTATTGAGACTTCTTTCCCAGCTCCTCTCTCCCCCCATGCCGTACCCCCATATCCCCATGCTCCAGTGGGATCCAGAACATTGGCAGCTGTTGGCCTACACTTGATGTGGCCTGCCATTTCTCTGCTGGACACACACACACACATACAAATCTGTGTGCTGTGTGGGATGTAAGCCAAACACAGAGACACAGGCATACAGTACATGTAAGTAGGCTGGCTATATGAGGCATACACACACATGGGAGAGAGAGAGAGTGAGAGAGAGAGAGAGGGAGAGGAGAGGAGAGAGAGAGAGAGAGACATGCACAGAGAGATAAATGGAGAGAGAGAGAGAGAGAGAGATGGAAAGAGAGATAGAGAGAGTCATGCACAGAGAGATAAATGGAGAGCGAGAGAGAGAGAGAGATGGAAAGAGAGATAGAGAGAGTCATGCACAGAGATAGAGATGACGAGAGAGAGAGTGAGACAGAGAGAGGGGCACAAGTTCATAGCCGTTTTCCCAGCATTAGCTGCATGGAATGAAAAAAAGACGCCATACAATAGCGTTTGTGAATTGTGACAGTTTTCCTATTCTTCCAGCACAATATGACAGTGACAGCAACTGCCATAACAGGAGACCTTGAAATTACCTCAGCTATAAAACGATGACTTTTTGTAATACCCCGGTATAATGGTGTGATGTGTTTGGTTCAGGTCGAAATGGCTGCTTCTTACAGTTAGTAACAATGGCATCCGTGCTGTGATAATGTTTGTTTAATGTCTGTGATTTCTGTGTGATGATGTCTCTCAGAGGGCTGGTGTGCATTTGAATAGCAGGAAGACCTGATTGTCTGCCAGCTGTCATAACATACAGTAGTACTCTACAGTATATACTCTATAGTAGTAATACTGTAACTGGGACAGGGAAATAGAAAATAGTAGTCAATGCAGAGTCTTACTGTGCACTTATGGATTTCGGACTATAGTAATAAATGTTTGCATAAGTGAATAACACCAGAACTTTAGAGCAGCTGTTCTCTTATTCCTCTGTCTAGACACAGGCATCCATGCTAGGTGTACAGTAAAATTGCGCTCAAACTATGACACTGGGACTGCACAGACGAAAGTCCACAGCCAGCATTCTACTGAGTAAGACGGGCACACGTACAGGTACAGTAAGGCAGCTTGCTCAAGGATGCCTGCAGGTAAAGTAGGCGGGGCTTGTGGGGGTGCAAACAATGACCTTTCAGATGGGAGTTGGTCTCATCAGCTGCATGATACCTATTGTGACCAGACCTGTTCATTCCCTGCGTAGTGCAGTTCCTCACCAAAACTAAAGGGGGCAGCAAAGATTGCATGTCTCTGCAGGGTTTAGATGTGAGAACTGCATGAGCTCTAAGTTATGATGTGTGTGTGTGTGTGTGTGTGTGTGTGTGTGTGTGTGTGTGTGTGTGTGTGCGCGTGTGTGCGTGCGTGTGTGTGCGTGTGAAAATGCTAACAGATACTGTAATGAGGAGTTGAGGGAGAGAACAAATAATAAATAAATTGGTAGCTTGTTGAAAAGATGACATGAGAGAGAAAAAAAATGCAAAGCAAGACAATTCAGAAACCATTAGCTCCATGGGCTGTTTCCAAACAGAGCTATTCTCTGCTCCATTATGCAGCCCAAATCCTCTTATGCCTATCTTGCAAACTTACTGGTATTGGGAAGGTCAAACACTGGTAGGGATAGTTTTCAGGTACGACCATTCCATGTGTTTTTCATATAAATCAAATGAAAATAATTTGTCACAGGACCAGGTGTGCTTTGTTCAGTTAATTAGGTGCTAGTGTCTTCTTAACGTTGTGATTGGTTGAAGGCGGTTCAATCGTCTGCAAGCGCCTGCGTTTGAAAATCACCAAAGATTTGTCACTTGATTTGACGTATTTTGGCAGTGCCTTGCTGACTGTTCTTCAACTTAGAGGTCCCAGACTGACATGAGATAGGGTATACAAAACCATGATGGGTTTAACCAAGCCAGGGTGTAGACACAGCAACATATTTAACCAATAACTAAAACTAAAAGACTGAAAGACTAAAAAAGATCTGGAAAAAGTTCACTAGAACATTGGATCTTTTCACTATGGAACAGTCTAGAACCTCTTGGGTTGTGATAAATTGTACTCTGTGGGGGAGCGCAAACTGTACAAATAGCTTTTCTGACACGTAATGCCTTGCCTGATGCATGTCTCAATGACACGGTGGGAATACGTTTCAAGACACTATCTGCTGCTCAACTAAATCTAATTTGCTTGGTTGATGCAGAAACAAGTGTTAAAAAGTAATAATAAAAATCACTTGAGCCTGTGAGGTCCTATTGCACCCTGTTGTGCAACAGTAATGTAGCTGGCAGCTCTTAGCCAATAGTGAGGAAAAAATAGCAGGTTGTTTATATATTGCCAGATCACAATGATGGTCTGAGAAGTAGCCTAGAAGTCAACTTTTGAGTACTTTATGCTACAGGGTATGTCAAGAGCATATGCAGTATATAATATTGCTATGTGCTTTTGTTATATTGAGTGTGGGATTTAGGTAAATCTAGATTTTGCTCCCGTCATAAACACCGCAGGGAGACTATATGCACCCTAACATATATTACAGCTACACTGTAATACGCAGTAATACAGTGTATTATAGGTGATACTGTCTCAGACCGTCCTATAATACAAAAATGAGAATTAAATCAGATACTGAAATACTGATCTATAGTATGTACTGAATACATACTATAGATTAGAATATTTTTTGAATATACAAAAGGTGAAGAAAACTAGTTACTGAAACACTGTTATTTAGTACTCGCCTTTCAAAACCCGATTTAGAACTGAGGAAAGAAATACTGTATCAAAAACAAATAGCAGCACAATGTTTATCAGTACAGTTGTACTGCTTATCATTTTGCTGCTATTTGTGTTGTAATGTTCTTCCCGTTTGTTTTTTGTTTTGTTCTGAACACTAGCAGTTTCCACTTAACAGTACACATATACACATTGTGCAGGTACAGCAACATTAGATTTTTCTTTGTGTGCGTGTGCGTGTGTGTGTGCATTACCTGTTATGAGCAGTATGTCATGTGGCCACTCAGGGACTGGACCTACTGTACCATTTAATATTTTGATTGATTGATTGACTATCTGTCAGGCCCCCTTGGCCCCTACTGCAAATCAGACCCTCCTGAAAGAGGGACTATTTATTTATTTTCCCTTGGTTACTTTTTATTTATCCCCTCATTTTTCCTTGCCAAGTTTGATGTGATGTTAGGCACCAATACATGAAATATGACTTGAATAGTAGGTGTTGTCATGAAAAGTAAATAGTAAGGTGATGTGAAAACAGTTTAACACTACTAGTTGTAGTAGTAGTAGTACTGTAGCAGCAGTAGTACTGTAGTAGTATTGATACGCACTGGAAACAATCCCGCTGAGTGGAGACGTTCTTCAGATACTGTTTTAGCGCCTCGCAAAAGTCCCCCAGCTTCTTCTGGGAGACCACCATCTCCTGACGGATCAACAGCAGTGACTGGAGACAGAAAGAGAGAGAGAGAGAGAGAGAGAGAGAGAGAGAGAGAGAGAGAGAGAGAGAGAGAGAGAGAGAGAGGCAGAGAGAGGGAGAGGCATTTGAACATTACCTACTGTATTGTTATTCAACCTGTGTGTGTACACAGCCATGTGTAACAGCTAAGCACATGGCATGCACCGCAGCACTGAATTAATAAGCAATTATTGTAATGCAATATGCAATGTAAATTATTTAACGCAGCACACATCTGCTGTATCAGCAAATACTGTCTGCTCGAGAGAAAATATGATCATTAATGCTGGCTCCCTATTGCATTTACACACTAAGCAACTCAATACTGAAACATTTGCTGAATGAAATGTGATGGGATATTCTCCCACTACAGCTGTGTGTGATTCCCACTACAGCCATTCAGAACGGGGTGTTACAGTGTCACAGTACAAGGTTATGCCCTCCCACAACCCTTATCTGTTGCCAGCAAGGCTACAGCCCTCATGGCTTCACCAATACAACAAAGGCCACCTGTGTGATAAATAATGATCCTGTGTGTGTGCGTGCGTGTGTGTATTGTGCACACATCCTGCAGTAGTTAGCCATCTCCCTAACATCAGTATGTCAGACTTGCACACATAATGCGCGCGTGTGTGTGTGTGTGTGTGTGCGAGTGGAAGAGAGAGAGAGCACTGAGGTGGATAAATTTAAATGGAGGGGAAATACTGAGAGAACAAGCTGTGTGTGTGTGTGTGTGTGTGTGTGTGTGTGTGTGTGTGTGTGTGTGTGAGTGAGTGAGTGTGTGTGTGTGTGTTTGTCAGCGTG
>JAODUG010053780.1:0-15242 GCA_027564795.1 Aphredoderus sayanus
GAGAGAGAAAGAGAGAGACGGCGAGAGAGAGAGAGAGAGAGAGAGAGAGAGAGCGCAATCAATTAATAAACCCCCTCTCCCCCCACAACGCACAACGCACTATCAGTCTCTTGTAACAGAGTCTGGGAGGCCATTAGCAGACCTTCAGTGGTTATAATAAACAGGCACTAGCAGAGTTCAATGCTCTCTTCATCAGTGCCTGCGTTGTTGCCAAAGGCCACATTACCCCAAATAAATAATCCTATTGATTAGCAGCCCAGTATGAGGCAAACACACAATGTGCGGTGTCGTGCAAGTCTGTTGGACAGAAACAAAGGCATATTACTGTAGGTCACGCAGGTTATTAAGTATATTGAAGCCAGTCCCTCATTATGCCAGACACCAGTAGCAGAGTTTACTGTGTCCATCATACAAGGTAATGAGAGCAGAGGAAACCAAATATGCATGAGGCCAGACTACCTTTACGAATTCACCATCTCTAGCTGGGCTAGCAACTAAAATGGCTATACAGTACAACCACAAAAAAAAAAAAAATACTACACCTGTTCTGCATCTGTCCAGCAACAGAGAATAACAAACTTGGATAGATAACAAACTAGATATTTCCATCAAAGCTAACTACGCAACTATATTTTCTTGTTCTGATATAGAAACGGCTGATAACTAACTTTTACCTTTTTGGTGAATAGTGAGTACATAGTGTTACAGTATTTTCAAAAGGTATAGCCAGCAATTGTAAGCTAATACACTTTTTGTCAAAATCAGCAAATATCTAAAGTACTCAGGGTCTGCTATCTGCCTGTTCTGTATGCATGCTGAAAAATGATGACGTTTCTACACAGCCCTGGCTCTGTAAATAGGAACACAAACTACAATCATGCAGAGTGTACCACACAACAATATAGCCTTGCAAGCATTCCCAATGTATGGGGTTGAGATTCTGAAGGAGCACCCTATGGCATTGAAGGAAGAGGTGTTTTTGCTTTGATTAAGTTCGCATATCATCAAGCTTCCTCCATAATGACATTTAAAGTGATGTACAGAAATACAAAGTGTCAGAGGTCACCATTCATCTAGGGAAATTAATAAGTATCAAATGGAAGAGAGCTTATTCTGTTTAGAGCACTTATCTGTAGGCAATAACCACACACAGACACACTTGCTCCCATGTTATCTATTTAGAGCACACACACACACATACACACATGCAAGCACACACACACACACACACACACACACACACACACACACACACACACACACACACACACACACACACACACACACACCGCTAAGCATACCTTAAGTGCTCTTTTAAGCAGTAATGTTATAAACAACATAAAATGTCCTCTAGGCTAAAAGGGCTATTTACTGCATTTTGTTCCATGCTGCATAACTTATTTCCTAATCAAACATTCTCACTTGGGATTGGACTGTTTTATTTCTTTAAAAAAAAAATTCTATCTATTAATAATAGATGAATACTATGATCCAAGGACGCAATGTTTCCAGTTTATGAACATACTGTTTTATACGTACTGAACATCTTTAGCTCTTAAATCTCCAGTTGGTTATTAATACAAAGAGGGGGGAAAAAATCTGCCTGGAGCAAATGCAAAATAATATAGCATGTAAACAAATAGTTCAGGTTTGTTCTGCTATGTATTCACAGCATATGTTCTACTGGGGTAGCAATCATGATGGGTTGCCTTTGGCAGTGCTTAAGGCTAGAGCAGTTTAACATTGATTGCATCCATAAGGACAAAGAGTCTCTTAATCTCAATAGGATAAGATGCCAAAACACCAAGGTGACAGAGAAAAGTAAGTGGGGCATATGTCTATATCAAAGTAAGACATCAGAGATCAGCTCTGAAATGCTTAGTGTCAGTAGCTCCTGTCTGGACATATTGGAAAAATGTAATATACTGACTTTCACCACATCCCTGCCATACTGACTTACATGTACAGTACACATGAACAGTCAGGGCACATTGTGTTTTCAAAAGTAATACAAAGCAAAGTGGCCATGTTTCTACCAGAAAATGTCTCAAACATGACATTCAATAATAACAGTATAGTGTTGTTCCATTTGTGTACCTGCATATTATACATACATTAATGTCTTTATAGTGAAATTTGTGTATGTTTAAAGAGCATGGACCATTATAATTCTAAAGGGTAAAAATACGTGTAATTTTCCCACACACTTATGGTACAATCTATCATTACATACATCATAATTTATTGTGTTCATTTGAGATACAGAAATATGTATTAAGCAGTACAGTCAACATGGTTAACACCAGTCCAAGCCATATGTGTAAAGAGTGCATCCCCAAATGAAATAATAATCTATATATAAATTGATTGGAGTGTGTGCGGTATAGTGATACAGTATGGCTGTGCACCAATATGAATATGTACTGTATTCCTCTAAATAAAAACAATCCTAGACTAAATGTGTATGACAATAAACAGCAAGCATCTGCCCCACAGAAAATTGCTCATTGTCAAGAATGGAAGAATATTTTCAAGCTTAAATTTGTTTTGTAATAAATGGATGCAGAGGTTGTATGTTATTCTTTAAACATTTCCTATTTATTGGGTTTTTATCTACAATGTATTCTTTGCTGCTACGAGGATCCCATTTCCCCTCAGGATCATAAGAAGTGCACCCTACCTTATCTTCCATTTATTATCTGCGTAAACAGAGATTCAGAACCTGATTTGTTCACCTCGCTGGGTGTCCTAAACAGACACGTTTGTATTCTGAGTTCCCACTGCACTTCTGGACCCATATTCATATGCACAATAACCACACACACCATGCACCCATAGAAGAAAGTTTGCAAAATTGTCAATCTGCTTTCTCTAAATCAATCCCTCTGCCCCTGATGTATATATACACATTATACATATATACATTCACTGCATATAGGCCTTGTATGTATATATATATATATATATTATTTTTTTTCTTCTCGTGAAATCAGCGTATTTGGCCACCTGGCGGCGCCATCTGATTATGTATGATTTTGTGTTTTTTAATTGGCTTTGCTGAGTGTATTTATATATTTATTAATTATTTCTTTATGTATTTTTTTATGTATATATATTTATGTATTTTTTTTTCGGCCCTTTTAACCCTCCTGTTGTCCTCAGGTTTTAACACACACCTTGTTGTGTCAGCAGTGCACATCATAGGTCTGTGTAAGCTGTAGAATTAGGTTTAGTGCCTTCTATCTGCCAAAAAGAGCTAGTGATTTGGGTCATTTTGACCTGAAGGACACGGGTTAAAAGGTACACTCTGCAATTGTAGTATTTTTCCCACAGAACCAAAACATTCAGCCCAATTTCAAACAAAGCTTAAATTACCGTATATAGCACTTTTATAACCTTATTTTGACCCGGAGGACATCACAAGGGATATATGTATATATATATATATATATATATATATATATATATATAGATATAGATAACCCATTAGGATGCCATCAGTGCTGTCTAAAATTAGAAGAGTAATTACAATGCCATGCTGATATAATGATAGCACAAGGCCTATATGCATTAGCAGTCAGTGAATAACATTTCAAATCTGTGCAAAGGCCAAGGAAATCAATAGACCAAGATTTATTGTCAACATGATAGTCATTCAGTATTCTTCCTTCGCACTGTATGTCTGATGCACATACTCCAGGGAACACAGCAGCGGCCAAAGAACCCAAAAGTCAGAAAAAAGTCAGCTGCTTTGTATGCCTGTTCAGTTTATCAGAAGCAGGCCAAGAACGAGTGTCATTTTGTTTTCATTCTCCACTTATTTATCAGACAGCCTGA
This sequence comes from Aphredoderus sayanus, assembly GCA_027564795.1. NCBI lineage: Eukaryota > Metazoa > Chordata > Actinopteri > Percopsiformes > Aphredoderidae > Aphredoderus > Aphredoderus sayanus. The sequence goes on from JAODUG010053780.1 coordinate 3,838, forward strand.
TAGAGAATGAAGTCTATACACATAAATCCTTATTTTGTTAATTTTTATTTAGTGACTTACCAAAATACCGCACACATCTAAAGTCACTTATTTTATTTTACATTTTCACACTTATTAAGATTTTAGATATGAAAAATCTAACTATTTAACTACAATTTCTGTAAGGCCACCCCTACAACAAACTCCATAAATAAAAGCGAGATACTCATTACAACACTTGTCTGGTGAATTTCCTAAATGTATTCCTACAATATCTGCTAATGAGTATCAGATGCATGCAGCCTTGCTCTTTAACCATCAAACTGTATGTTTCAACACAATCCATTCAACTTTCCTGTGACTTACATGTATTTATCTTGCACCAATCATTCGGTTCAAAATCAATCTTGCACCAATAATTTGGTGCAAGGTAAATCTTCCACCAGTTTCATCAAACTGTCAACTGTCAAACTGTCTCTTAACAGCCTACCTCCCAGAAGTTTTCAGGGCCACAGTCATTGCCTGCAAATTTACACTCCAGTAGCATGTCTTCTATGCGGTGCCGAGTGCGATTGTAGAACTCATCCAGCCTGAAACCGGCCCCTCCGCGGTCAGGCTCCGGTGCCACTTCGAATCCCGGGACCATTTGTTCTTCAAACCCCAGCAGAGGACCCATGAAGATCAAGTCGCTGAAGCTCATCGGAGTCTTCCTGATAGTGTTGTAGTTACAGAACGTGATTGCTGGGAAGGTCATGTTGTTGGCCACCCTCTCGTCCAGCATGGTTACGTGGTCGTACGACAGGTAGTACATCACCCTGTCGACCACCTGGAGAAGGAACGCAGACAGGGCCAAGGTGAAGACCACCGCCCACAGACCCTGGCGGACCCCGAACTTCTTGTTCTCCACAAACACATGGTTGGCGCCGTGGAGGGAGCAACCGCCAAAAAACGTGGCCAGGTCATCCACCTGTTCGACATCTTCCTCCTCCTCTTCATAGTCGTCCTGCTCGTCATGCCCTTCCAGGTATTCCTGGGATTCCCCGACACCGTAGCCCTTATGCACACGCTTATAATGGTCGTCAAAACCATCTTTACCAGTTCTCCCGCCAGGCTCATCATCCGCTGAGAAGGAGATGGTGCACATGATCCGGACTGGCATGGTGGCTGGGGAGAGTAGACTAACACCAGATGTCAATCTGAAGTATTTAGTCAGTGCAGAGACCTCCTCCTTGATTTGAGGGAAACAGGAGACGGACTTGATGTTTACCGATGAGAAAAAGGTCCTGAGCAACTCAAATGGTTACATGTTAGTTTACATTCATGAAAGAGGCTGAACACGGCGTTATTTATTCACAAAAACATCAGTTAAAATCATCGATTGAAGAATCAATAACTCCCACGCCACGCAGGCTATTTCAATTCACCCAAATAAATAGATGGTGTAGAACACCATCCCCTTTAAACCTAATCATGAAAAAAATATGACATGTCAGTTGAAAATGTAAATCTATATGGATGGAAAAGAGCTGCTCTATATCTTTGTCCCTGTGACTCTGGGGCAGATACACCCAATAAAGCAATTTCCAAGAAGAGGAGGAGGAGATAAAGTAGGAGGAGAAAGGCAGTGAGGCCATGAGTACAGGACATTGAATACTCCCTTTGGGCTGAGCTACAGGTCACTGTGGTAGGGCAGAATTTCACAGTTTTACAGGAAACACAGCTCTGATGCATTGAAAGGGAAACAGGGAGTCCGAGCTCAGCAGTCGATGTGCCTGTACAAAACAAAAAGAAAAACTAAACGGGCTGTATTTATGCTGATATGACAGTTTACTATGAACTGAACCGTCCCCTTCACCCTCCTCCCCCTACAAACATTGTCTCTGTGTGTGTTGAGTAATCTAATGAAAACAATATCAAGACCCCAGTGTTATGATAAACTCATAACTATATTTGAGGAGAATTTCACACTGGAGCTCAATACAATGATGGTGTTGATACAAGAGCATTACTGGCCAATTGGAGGGCTAGAAATGCAAACCTTTGCTCTTCCTCTACATGTGTGCTGCAGACTGCTATGATGAGCTTTAAAGGACAGATGCTCAAAGATTTGAATACTAAACCAATGTCACAGACATCTGAGATTTGTCCACTGAACATATTCAGAGGCAGAAAGTACCAGAGGGACATATTGCGATTGCTTAAAAACATAAAAACAGATAAGAAAGTCATAAACAAGCCTGTTGTCAAGGTGGAAAAGGGATAATGTAATAAAAGCCTCATTGTTTTTCAATCTAATGGTTCATTTTGCCGCCTTCAAATTACAGCCTGATCGCTGTGAGCCTTTTTGAAGCAAACAGATAAACCGTAAACAAATATTGCTAGTGGAGGAGAAAAACATCTTTAGTGGATCTTCCTGTTATTGAATCGGGAGATAAATGCTGAATCCCAGTGGTGGTGTTGGTTGTGATATGAAAAGGAAATGTAAGAAACCGATCCATGTGTATTGATCTGGCTCCATTAGACTGTCAAGACATTATTTTCAGAAACATGGAGCCATAGACGAAACCTTAGACCCATTTAGGGGATGACAACTCTTCTAATAAATAATAAAAACTCATAACCCAATGATGCCATAGGCCACACTTAGTAACAAAATTATCCAAACTGTAAAACCAATTAAAAACACATTAACTTAATTCATTTGTTATGTTGAGCTTTTAAACCACAATAACATAGCTGGCCAGCCATTTGTTTCCACTGGGGAAAAGTGAGATGAGGCTGAGAAATGCACCAGACTTGGTCAATATTTGTGTAGCTACAGCTTGGGAGTAACTCTGTTACAGTATGGCCTGTGCTCTATAGTATTGATTCCCAAAAAGAAGTATGTGAGCAGTTGGATAATATTTAGTGATGTATATGGATTAAGAGTTGAGGTGTGTTGTTGTTGTTGGGTGTGGGGTGTGGGGGTTCATACAGAAAAGGTTGTGAACCACACCCATAGACTCCTCTTTGTGTAATAATAGCTGTGCAAGATAGGTTAAGCTGAATCCCATAGACTAACAAAAGTCACAGCAGGTCCAGTGGCTGCTTTCTCTGAACTACTCAGCATGAATACTGTATGCATAGTAACATTTTGGAGATGTTGAACATTTGCTGTGTGTAACGCTGGCACATATACAGTAGGCAATACAATGGAAAATAATGTTTGTATTCCATCCTATATATGTTCAATATAGATTTAATAAGCATTAAATTAATTCCTTTCGTCCATTCTTAGTGGCATCACCTTTTTAATACTTGATCATACACATATATGATCTACCTCTTTCCTTGTCATCATTTTCAATACCCTTAGCAATGTTATTTGTATCCACTAGGGGGCAGAAGCAGCACATTTTATATGGCTGATACACATTGGTTTAATGGCTAAGAATGGGCTTTATGGCACTGACACGTTGGCAATATTTAAATTACAGCAATGGTATCAATAATGATAAAATCTACAACATTCATATCCCTTTATTTCAACATTTAAGTTTACAAATTAGCCTACTGTTGAAAGTTCAAGGCACTGTTCTTACCATTACGCTATAAAATGTCACACTTCTGTGTTTAAAGATAAAACACATATAACCTGCTTAATTCGCTATCATTAAAATGATGTTCTACCAAAACAGAGAATGTATAGTATATTCTATGCGTTTAGATGGCTATAAGTTATTTTCTCTAACCTGTGATCTCTTTTTATAAATAACCACATGAACATCATAGTCTTATATTGTTTTAGGGAGGATCTTGAGTTTAGGCAGGCTTAGGTCAAAAGGTGGCAGTGATATAGTGTGAGTGTCCATGGTAACAACTATTACCAGTCCCTAAGGGTGGTTTTTCAACAAGGCTACACAATCAGCTATGGTCGAAGTGCAAAGGGGAGAGCAAAGCAGATGAGAAGAGATGTTTGGCGCTCTCTTTCAAGTCCCTCTCTTAAGCCCTGCTGTTCGCTAGGACCGACCTAGTGTTGCCATGGATACATCCTGGTCGTCAGCAGGAGAGGAGGCACGCAGGCCATTACATGCATATAGACACACATGCAGTGAGTGACACACAAGCCAACACACAAATGCACTCACAAGCGCACACATAAGCATTTAGTAGAAAGAGGAGAACACACATGAGCGTCAATTACAACATTTAAGACAAATAACATATTACATTTATGAAGCAGAAAAACAGCTGCTTTTTGCTGATAGGCATGTTAGTTTAAACTTCATATACTTGTTTCCTGTTAGAGTTCTAATGCAGTTTTACACCAAGCAGTCACGAATAAACATACTGTAGCCATAAAAAATGTAGTGTTGTGACTGGAGAAATAATTCCAAGAATGTTTTACCAGATAAAAGGACAAGACCAGGGAGGACTGGCTGAATAATTAAATAAACATTCAAATACAGTGTGACTCGGCAGTAAACAAGAATAGAAAACTCTAGTATATACAGTAGTGTGCCACTATATTGTTGAGAAGCAACTGGAACAGGCAGTACTTCAGCATGACAGTGACCCAGTTCCAATGTCTTGTGTCAATGTGTAGATCACCTCCAATCTGTAAATGGGATGTAATGGTTGAAGAAAACAACAACGGGGCTAGAGCATCCCTGGAGTGACCATTGACAAACTTGTCACAAAATAGCTGGGAAATGTGCGTGCGTTATGGTAGCGATATGTGTTGCATTATGCTGTTGGCATACAGTACACACTGGTGGTATCTCTATCAATATGGTTAGAGAGCCAGACATTTCAATGAAGCCATGACATGGTTTTTGTCTGTGCTGCTATCTTTGCGTGCCAATACAACTTGGTGTGCTTGCATCCTGTGTATGATCCTTCAAGCATGAAACCATTGCTTGCCAGATGGTGTCAGAAGTGGGATAGAGCTCATCGCCGGCCTTGAAGCAGAAGAAATGCTTCATGTCGGATGTGATTCCTGTACCGCCCATATGCAGCGACCATTGAGAAACGTATGTTTCAAACAGGATGCAACTGAACCGCAGCCAAAAACCAGGAGTCTTAGTCAATGGACCAAGCTCCACTTGATCCACGGATCAGCTGGAGGTTGGACTGTGTGAGCAGTGCAAAACACACAATGCTATAGTGTGCCGTACTCTATGTAGAGCTAGTGTGCCTAGTCATTTCAGCAATATTTTCCAACAGTTCAAGTTTTGCCTTTATCAAATAATGTTTACCGATTGCTGCCAAATAAACAATCAGCTGTTCTGTCATTGTCATGCAACATCATTGGTTTGTTGTGATTGGTTGAACTCACTTAGTGTGGCCTTTAGCCGGTACAGTGGTAGCTAAACAAAAACAACAAACTATATAGGTTGCTTCAATCCCCAAAAATTCTCAGGTGGAATGATTCAGAGGCAAACGGCAATGATGTTGTTCTCAAACTTAATATGTTTCCAACTTTCAATAGAGGGCAATCTTATTTGGCACAGAGAATGTTATTAGCAGAACTCCTTCAGGGATAGAGAAAGCAGTAGGAAGGAAGGAAGCATTGACCTGCCTTTAAATACAATGTTTTGACCAGTGAACACATTTCTCATTTGAGTCACTATAGAGGTGTCAGACACGCATGACCTATGTGTTACATGATTTAAAATAGGCAAGATAATTCACAGCCTATGATACCCATGCATCCACAGTGCTCGGCTGGTAAAATGCAACCGTGCACATACATCACGTTCATGGAGATATACTTTTCAAAGTTCGATCATATGAGCATTGCTTTTTATTACTCTATCTCTCTCTTTGTCTCTTTACATAACTGATGTAATGTATGTATGGCTAGATTGTGCCTGTGCTATAATGCAACAATCCCACTTCAATAGTTGATACAGGGAGTCTGATCATAATATGTCAGTCTTCTTTAGGAATTGGGTCACTTGTGATCAAAAGATTCATGATTCATTGGCGGGACAAGAGCAACTGTTGCTACAGTATCTGGGTTATTGCTTTGCTGGTGGTCAGGAACTTATTGAAGTGGCTGGTGTATTTTAATTTATATTTTATATTCTCTAGCCTAGAATGCCCTTTGGTCATAAACCAATGGTTTGTCCATTGGCATTTTGGATGACTGCAGAAACAAATTAAATCTACAATTTTAAATCTACAATTAGTCTTTAAGGTTAATTAGAAGAACTCCTGAGATCATCCCATACATTCACATACACTAATCTAATCATGGGTGTTTGGTCAGTGATAATGCACAGCTCCTCACCCATCTTAACTGAACATTGTGGTAGACACATGAATGCAGTTGCCATATTAATCTGAGCTCATTATAATACAGCCGCTCATCTACAGTAGTTAAAACCCAAACCTTCAGTCACAGAACTGATGTAGAGGTGTAACGATATACACATTTTCATGTGGAGGAGAAACTGTATTGAACACTGTTTTAAATACAGTATATCAAAATAAACTGAAAACTGAACAGTCAAATGAGTATTATTAGACCTTCCGCCACATTGTGTATACTGTAGCTCATTCACCTCTTTAAAACACGGGTCAAAGGTCAGCCCTCTATATTTGACTGCGTTGTCAGTGAGGGTAATATGGCTAAACCTCTGAGGGCAGAGGAACGTTGACTAGATGCTTCCATAGCACAGATGTTCTCACATTGTTTTTACTACAGCGGCGGCACAGGTAAAAGGCACTCATTTGCCAGCTATAATCTATAAATAGAGTCAAAATAGTAGACTTAGGTACTAGTTTATAGGTAGTGAATGAGATATATACTGTGTACTGTATATACAGTATATACTATGTAAAAGTTGACCACCTAATCCACCTGAAGCTGTGCCGTTATCCAATGGCACATATGTTCATTTGAATGCATGTGTAAAAGGAATATACAGTTAACAGTAATTTACACAAAGAGACTACTGCTGAAGGGCAAAATACTGCATTGTTAACTACGGCATTATAAAATTCCCATTAGGTAATCCATCAATCCAAAAGGTTAATATTACATAAAGGGGAACTACGTGAGAAATGATGGCGTGCGCACACGGAATATAGCCAGGGTGACAGTTGAGACGTGTTTGAAATTCACCCCATGTAGGCTTCAGAGGTGGCTGCTGAGCGATGAGCTGCAGGCCCATACGTCGCCGGCGGCACCTTCAAACACCAAGTGCTAGTGGAATGAAGGAGAAGCTGAGTGACAAAGAGAGAAGGTGGAGGTGGAGCGAGAGAGGGAGAGAGAGAGAGAGAGAGAGAGAGAGAGAGATGTCTACCAGTCATCAAGGTCAGCGCAATTAGAGTTGTATTGAAGTGATTCCACAGGGGACAGACGGTCGCCAGGTGCATTCTACAGCGGCAGCAGACAGTTGCTTCAGATAGCAATGGAGCCATTACACGGTGTCAGTGGAGTCAATGGACCCCCCGGCCCGTTGCTGATAAGAGAGGTTTCACCGGAGCTCTGCTCCCCCTTCCCTCCGTCCGACTGACTGGGTGGCGACTGCTCTTGGACCACGGAAGGGCCTGTCCGACATCAGCCCCAACTCACCCATCCAATGTGATTATCACTCGCTGAGCTCCATTCCCACCATAGCTAAACCCCCCTCCCCCATATCTCACCCTCTCCCCGTTGCTCCGGGTCCTGTCGCTGCCTCCCTCACCTCCCTCGACCAAGTCTGCCTCCCTCTTGGCCCCTGTCTTGTCTCCGCCCTCCACCGTCTCTCCTGCTACGATGAGCGTCGGGAGGACAGCAGGCTGGCTTTTAACAGCTGAGAGGAACGTAGGCAGCGATCAAGCGGAGCGGTTTAAATGTCCCCCTCCGCCACAAGGCTATGGGGGCTGGGGCCTGGTATATCACATGGCGCGGGGGGAGCCCTTGACAAAATGACTACTGATTCCACTCTGGGCAACTACGGCTGCGTCGTGCCACGCATACCAATATACGCTCAACACGCTCCCTGGACGGGGATGCATTTATTTAGCCTAGCATGCTTTTAAAGAGATGAGAAGGCATATGCGGAATGAACAGTCACCGAATACACAGCGGGATATTACACTGCAATGTGTTATTACTCTTAAGGCTAATATCAGATTTGTGTTGTAAATACTGCAGCTGCATATTATGAAGCAAGTGAAAGAAATGACGTACTTAATGCCTCAGCTAGTGTTTCAGTTGCAGATGTATGGGCATAACATATTACTATAATATAGAACTCAAACAGAGTACAAAGGATATGCTTTTCACTTATGTGCAGACATGTCTTTTACTAGTTTATATCGACTTTGACAGTCCTATTCAGTGGACCTGTATAGAACTAAAGCAGTAGGTCTGTTGAGAACAGTGGCAGTGGTAAAATGTTGGTTGAACCCGTGTTCATTATGTCTGACACAGGCTGTGTGTGTGTGTGTGTGTGTGTGTTTCAAATAGGTTTAAAGTACTCTGAGCAGAAGGAAGAAGAGAGACACTCTCTTGGTATCTAGGCTGAGCCCATGGGCTTCTGGCAACAGCCATGACACTAACCGCGGACACTTCAGCAACAACTCTGGTCGCTCACAAACCCTCCAAGCATGCATGCTAGAAAATGGACATCAGAGCCAGCCTTGTGTCTGCCACGCATCCATGCACGTGGAGACACACACACACACACACAGACAAACACACACAGCACATCACCTCCATCATTATAGCAGTAGTAAACATTTACTCTCCATGCTGCTCTGTCCTCTGGTAGGTCGGCGAGGGGTAACTGACACAGATGGTGGCTAAACTCACCAGCTGCTCACAGCCAATCACAGGGCGAGGGCTTTAGCGCTCACACCTGCTGCAGCTCCATCTCAGGTCTGCCTCAGTGGCCTCTGAGCAAACCCCTGAGAGGGCAGGCAGTTGGGGGTGAGAGTGTGTTGGAGGGGAAGAGGAGGAATGCAGGGCGGGTGACAAGGAGGACAAAAAGGGAGGGTAGGAACTAGAGCAAAAATAAAGAGAGAGATAGAGTGCATGTGTGTGTGTGTGTGCGCGGGGGGGGGGGGGGATGCAAAGGCCCTTATCCATTTGTCATGTCAGATAATATGACAAGCGCTTCAAGAGGGACCTCATAACTACATTATTGAGAGCACCTCGATTTATTTGCAGGACTAAGAGAGGAGAGCAGACACTCACTGGGACAAGATGCACTCGTCACTGTTTGGAAGGAGATTAGATTCTGTTGATTCACTAAACCGGATCTCTTAGCCTATGTAAACACTGGTCAGAGATGTGGACGTTTTGGGTTTGAAAAGCTCCTATCGTAAAATTAATCATTTTCCTGTGTTGTCTGAAGGGAGAGAATGTGGGCTATATATTTTTTAATGCATTTGTGTAATTTCCACTGGGGAAAAAATCCAATCAGTGTGTTAATCAAACAGATTTGACCTCCTTGTGACATCATTTACATGTAAATGTTTTACTTTTACAGCATTTAGCAGACATTTTATCCAAAGTGACAGAAGGTCATTCCACCATTGCAGTGCCAGAGATCGGGCTGAGCAACTCTTGCAGCCATATAGCGACGGGGGTGCCAAGGCAGTACAGAGTTACATGGGAGAATGTTTAACACTTTAAAGAAATACTTGGCAGGTGATTGGATGAACCTGTGAAAGAGCGGAGCCAACTGGTACATCAAACTGTTGCCTAAGCCAAGTCGGCAGAACAGCAAAAACATATTTTCCATCTACATGACTTTTTGGATGTTCAGATAAAACTGATGCTATTACAGTATCTATGTTAACCTCTTCAAGAACCGCCATTGACCTTTCGGTGTTGGCTAAACCATGCCTGTCCTGTAGCTACCAGTACTACTGTATGTTGACTGGCCAAAGCTCTAACTCAAGCGCAACAAATTCAAGCTGTACAGATTGATTCTCATGGTGAAGTCAAACAGAAGCTGGATGGCCTCACGAGGCTAATGAATATCACACGTGCAACAGCATTGTGAACACATCATCATTTCGAGATGTCTCTGACCTACAGTATCCTCTCACTTCACGTCAGAATCAGAATGAAGTTACAGTACGGCATGTGCGTGTTACTGTGCGGTTGCAGGGAGGACCCACACGCACGACAGGTTCATAAAAAAAGGGTTTAATTCCAAAATAGGATCAGAAACAGGCAGGTTACAAAAATACACAATGAACCAACAAAAATGCAGCAAAACACAAGGACTTAAATACAAGAACACAACACAAGGGAAACGGACCAAAGACAAGACAGGTCGAAGACAGCATAAATATTATGTGCTGTTGTTTGAAGGTAAAAAAAGTCTGTCCAAATTGATTGGATGAGTTGTAAATGGAAATGATATGGGGCGGTTAAGGAACCAGTGTTTTCAGTAACACTAAGAAGGATACTTGGCTTTCCCATCCTATCCAATAAAAAAAAAACATTTTAAACATGAACACTTATGCACACTGTACAATGCATCAGTGCTGATGCTTAAAATGGTTCATAAATGCTATTAGAGCTAAATCTAAACTTCACACTTCAGTTAGCAAGTACTAATTAGTCTGTGTCAGTGTGACTGTAACTTATTATAGACATCAACAACTCTAGGCCACGCTTTTCATCAATAATATAAAATCCATAAAATAAACAACCTTCTGTTGGCTTTACAATAAATATAAACAGTGATAGTCTGTACTTCCATTGTGAAAAAGCACTGCCGTCATCTGAAATTAAAGAATGGAAAATTGGTTGCTTTCACAATGTTCGATAAAACCTCCCCCAGCCTTATCTTTATGCACACCTGTCCTTCACATACGCTGCAAAAGACTTTAAGCCCCAGCTAAAGCTGCTTTTAATTTTCCGCTGCTGTACAGAAGAGTCAGAACATTTTCTCTCTTGAAAATGTCCCGAGACTTGCATGATGTTTTACTCTTTGCTCTCTTACGAGTGGTGGGTGATGCAAAGATTAGGGGGCCATCAACTGATAGAGATTAGGACCTGCACAGCCCCTGACAGAAGCTCACTATATAACATTTACCATTCCCTCATTGCAAATGAAGGTCCTGACTGAGGATGTGAGGTGGGATGGGCGAAATCAATACAACCCCTTTGCTCCCATGCCCGATGTGAGCATGCGGCGCTAAAAACAGGGTCAATGATTTAGCACATCTCCTGCTGGAGAAAATTAATAAACATGAGAGGGTGTGTTGCTGCATTGTAGCCTGTACGTGCCTCACATCAGAGGGCTAAGAATGATGGGGAGAGTTAGCTCTGCCTGATGAGGTCGCCAACACCAAGAGAGAACATCTCATCTAACTCTCTCTCTCTCTCTCTCTCTCTCTCTCTCTCTCTCTCTCTCTCTCTCTCTCTCTCTCTCTCTCGCACTCTCACTCTCTCTCTCCCTCTCTCACTCTCTCTATCTCTCTATATCTCT
>JAODUG010053789.1:0-15241 GCA_027564795.1 Aphredoderus sayanus
CAGCACCTTGGAGTAGACTTTACCAGGGAGGCTGAGAAGTGTGATACCCCTGTAATTGGCACACACTCTCAGGTCCCACTTTTTGGAAGCATACTTGTACTACAATATTTTGACTCAAGTAATACATTGTAAGACCTTTACGAGTAATACAATATAACATTTATCATTATAAAGTACAAAAATGGTATACTACATCCTCCACTTCTGAATTCTGATTTAGTTTGAGAGAATCATCCTGTATGAAACAACATGTCTTTTCAGGATATTGTGACTAGTAATGGGAAAACATATTTTTTTAACCCCATGGTGTGTCTGTCTTTCTGTCTGTGGACAGCAATAGAGGTAAAATACATATCTGATATCCAGTAAAGAAATGCTGGATACTTAAAATTTCAAAGGAAAAGGTGGTTTTGAACACACACGCACGCACGCACGCACGCACGCACGCACGCACGCACACACACACACACATGTCAGTAGCTGTTATTCGGGTGACTATAAGGAATGATTTTTTACATTTACACATTTACCTTTATGGTTTGGTTTGGCATTATGTTTTATGCAATTTGTACTGTATTGCATGCCTGTGGTGTATTGCATTCCTGTAATCACTGCTGATTGGACACATCTAGAGAAAATCACAGACTCTGCATGCCCAAACACCATTGGTCTTCCGTGACCTGGACTTCTGGTAAAAAGATTGGCAGCGCAATCCAACATGAAGGGTGTACTGACTGATGGACTGACAATTATTCAAGCACAATAAGGAGATGGATAAACAGCACATTATTTTCCAATGACAGGAAACAATTATACATTCGAACAATCTACACCCCCATATAACAGGAATGGAATGACCCTTGACAATACTACTGTGATATTAGCAGTTAAATCAGGCTGCTGAAATCGAATCATCAAATAGTCAACTATTTAGGGTCACCCCTAGTATAAATAAAATAAAATAAAATCTACAAATGTGTACATCTTGTGTTCTATTGATATTGGCATTATTAAAAGCTGGGACACACTGTGACACACACACACACACAATATGCATGTGTCTCTTTTGTTTACTCCAGCATCTCATGCCAGACAACACACCACTCACCTCACAACACTCTGGCACTATAACGGCCTGTGTCAAGCGTTGCTACACAACTTCTTCTCCAGAGCGCAGACCTTGCCTTAGCGAAGGGTCTCCTCTCCTAGGAGTGCTGAAAGTGAAGTGGCAGTGTAGAATGTTCTCTCAAACTTCTGTGTCAGCATTGCACCTTCCCTCCACACCCCTTCCACCGCCCGCTCGCTACCACTCAAGCTAACATCAAAGACTATTGACTAGGCTTCGCTGTAGTAGTTAGACACACCGGCTAGGCAGGGTAACTCTGTTCTGCTGAAGCTACAGCCCTCACGCCCACATATGGACACACTCCCTAGAGCTATCTCAAGCACTACAAGTCCCCAAGTCCCCATGACCCCCAAATGCCCTCCAAACAAGAGACCCACTTCTTTTAACAGGACAATGTATTGGAGGAATAAATACACGTATATTTGACAATGAACAGTATATGCACACAATGCATTCACACTTTATTGAATAATACTTATTTATAACTATAAAATACATTAGATTAAGAAAATTATATTTAATGTAGTTTGATGTAGATTTTTTTTTCTGTGTTCTTTTTTGGTAAAGTGTTCAACCCCCCAAAAATAAAAATAAATATAAAATCCATAGGGGGTCCCTATACCCTCCCTTTGAAAACTGCTTCTTCTATGCACGCTAACCACAAGCTAGATGATGAGGGAAATGCAGGTCGAGAAAAGAGGTGGAGGATATGATGTGCCTGATTAAAAAGAACACAGGGGGAAAATGATGAAGTTTAAACCCACTTTGAAGCCGCAGCCTGGTAAATAAATTATGTGCTAAGACGAGAGAAATGGCGGCTGCTCCTACACCTGCGGCTCAACGCTTAAATATTCATTTCCTGTCATAGTCACACACTTGTGTGTGTGTGAGTGCATGCGTGTGTGTGTGTGTGTGTGTGTGTGTGTGTGTGTATATGCGTATGAGAACACGTTGTATGCTGGCACACAGTGCCAAGAGATACTACTCACTAGAAGAGAGGAGGAGAGGTGGGGGTTGGAGAGGAGAATATTTCACATCCTGAATTCTTTCATCCCTTCTTTCCACATGATGGTTCTGAGGTTCTGGATGGAAATGTTCAGTTATGACAGAACTGCACAGGTGAGTAGACACTTGTTTGAGTGAAAAGAGGGAATTTTAGATGCAGATGTTTAGAAGATGAAAGCAGAGTTAATTCAGAGAGAAAAATCAACAAACCTTTGGTTAGAGCTAAAATATTAATGTCACCAAGCACAGTGCACATCAAAAACAAACCTTTCAAACAGTTTCCATCTGACCTCGACCCGGTAGCATTTTTGTTTGTATTGTACAGTTTGTTTTACCATCACAGAGAAGCACCATTCCACACAGTTAAGAACATGTGTTTCAAATACTGATGGCCTACTCCTCAGCACACACACACACACACGCACACACATCCCTCTGCCAATTGATCATCAAACCAGACTCCTGATTAAACCGTGTCTCTATACATCTGTTTGACCCCATATTGACTTTTTTGTCAGTCTGATCCCTTTATCTTCCCACCTTCCTTTTCCCAATATCCCTCCTTCTCTCCTTCTTCATTTAGCCGGCGTGCGCTCCAGACAGTCCTTCAGGGGGTTTTCTCTTCCGTCAAGCCGGGCTGGAGATATCCCAACACCTTGATTTCAAAGGAATTACATAAGGGTAAATGATGACTGTAGCCAAACTCCTTCTGCGCCCCAGCCCCCACCCCAACCCACCGCCCCCACCACCCACCCCGTGAAGCCTTTGAGAGCCGGTCCTGGGGCACAGCAATCATTCACCACGGCTCCACGGGTGGGAGTTAGAATCTCTCCAAAGTTTGCATGAAAGCACTTAGAGGCCTGCTTTTTTCACTTTGCTGGTTGATTTCTTTATTTCTTTATTTTCTAACCCTCCTTTACCAGGGGGTAGGGCTGCACCCACTTGCCCCTTCACGTTACTTGATACCCATACGTTACGTGCGCTAATGGGCAGGGATCACTCGGAAAATTCATTTGGGCAGGTAGCAATTAAAGGTCTTGCTCAGGGGCACTCCAGTGGTAGCTGTTGAGACTTCAACATTAACCTATATCTTCCCGCACGGTCCACCAAGAGTTGAGCTGTCACCGTTGTTTTGCCCCTTATTAGTCTATTTTGATTATTCATTCCTACCTTGACTCTCCACTATCTTCCACAACATTGGAGATATTAGCTTGGTCTAATGTTTAATATTCAGCAGGTTAAAGGTGACAAGCTTAAGGGGAGCTGGGCAGATATCGGAAATCTATGAGCGATGCTTTTAGAAACATGATCCAAAGTGAGAGTACAACAGTGGCTTCTCCAGTGACACATCCACACCCACCAGGGGTAGAAGAACACCGCTGCCCCAGCAGAAGGCCTCACACCAGGGCCTCGATTTAATCGCTGCCCAGCAAGGGGAGCGACCAGGCAGGGAACAAAGCTGGCCTCCAACCCTCCCTTCGCCCACATCAATAGCCCCTGCAGGGCAACCCGGGAGGGGCCGTCGCACGTCCTCCACCGGGTGTTTTGAAGATGAGAGGAACGAGTGTGAGGGAGGAGGGACAGCCAAGAGGAGGAGAGGAGCTTCGGAGCCCCAGTTGTTCTCTTTGAACTGCTAATCACCATGTTTAAAGCTGACCTCTCTTCCTCTCTCTCCTTCTCTGCCTCGCTCTGTTTCGGCTCATTAAAATATGGCCTCTCACAAAGGCTTCACATGGGGGAGCGCCGTGAACCTACTGCCTCAGCCTCTCTCTCTCTCTCTCTCTCTCCCCCTCTCTCTCTCTTTCTCTCTCTCTCTCTCTCACCTCTCACAGATGATACAAATAACCAACATGTGATTAATGCATATGACTCCCATTGTAAGTCCCAAACTCCCAGTTTGAACAACCTAAGCATTCACAGCCTTCACTCGGCCATGGGCTACAAGTGCTTTGCTAGCTTGCGCAGCATCTGAGAAAGCGATAGCTTGGGGGGCGAGGAGGAGGTGAGGGAGCTAACAATGAGATGGTACACAGGGTTCTGAGGCGAGAGATGGGGAGTGGGGGGTTGGGGGTAAGAGAGATTGGGTATCTGAGGAGGGCATGATGAGGTGGAGGAGAGGCGGAGAGTAGCAGGGGATCAATCAATCATCGCTCCCGCTGGTGTATATTGACTATCCAGTCCCAGGTGGCCACCGTGGTCAATGTGCTTTCAGGCTATTGCTATGGGTCGATATAAGTGCGTGCCTGGCTTAACACTCCCTGTTTATGTGAGTGTATGTGTGTGTGGGTGTGTGAAGTGGGGGGGTAATGCAATGGTGCTAGATAGTGAGTATTGACAGGGCGTTATAAATGTGTGTTGGATGCAAAGTAAGTGAATACATGTTATGGGAGTTATCAACCATACATGAATGATATGCTTTTGTCCTAATAGGTAGTTTCCATCGAAAGCCACTAGGTGTCAAACATCACCCATTACTCGTCCACGTCATTAAGTTCATTTGTTCTGTGGCTGTGATGGGCTGCGTTCTACATCCCTGTGGCTGCCTCTTATAACAACATCCAGTAATAAGACTGATATAGACCCAATAGCTGATGGCAATGGTTGGCATTCATATGGAGTCTGATGTCACTTGGATGCCTATTCTTCATATCTCACATATGGTTTACATCCATTGACCCACAAGTAATAATAAATGTAAGTGTGCGTGTTTGTATATATATATATACTGTATATAAATATAATCAATCTATTATCTAATAGTATCTAAATGTAGTACCTAATAAGTGTATCTAATAAGTGTATACTACATTTCTATTTTTTTCTCTCCAAAACATACAGTAGCCTTCTTTTAACTGTACAAATAAAAACTCCTGTGCTAAATTTATTCAATATATACTGCATATTCTCGTTTCATAAAACAAATAGTTTTATAATTGGTACATATTATATATTTAGCACTGTTATATATTGAGCACATCGTATGAACTTAATGAGGTAAGGAAGCTATTAAGTGTTATGGTTTTACAAACGCTAAACATTTCTTAAAGAGCTGCGTGGTTTTGTTTATCCTGTCAAAGCAGCGTTGTTGTGTGTGTGTGTGTGTGTGTGTGTGTGTGTGTGTGTGTGTGTGTGTGTGTGTGTGTGTGAGTGTGTATTCATGCATGCAGTTAGCATGAGTAGTGAGACTAAATGTAAAACTCATATTCAATCATATGGCTCAAAGAAGACGAGCAATTTCTTGCTCGAAAATTCACATGGTAGGAACCCCCAAGGATGAATAAAGCACCATTACAGTACCTTTCACTGTTTAAGTATTCAAGGGAGATTAACAGAATGATGAACAGTGTTTTGATATGTTAGTGTCAAAAGTAAAGATTCCCACATCATCATATGATTACAAATGTTACAAATAAGTCAGACAATTATGCATATTTAACATTGTCCTTGTGTGAAGCTTTCATGTTTCAGATGTTTGACTAGTGCAATTGTTAGTAATTTTGGTCACAAGGGAGAGCGTTGTGCTGGTTAAACAGTATACTTAAACAGACACTAAGATGTGTGCACATGGGTACATATTTGTATTTGGTCACACTGACCTCTCCAGATTTAGAACTATATATACTATATACAGTATATATACTATATACTATACTATATATATATACTATACTATATACTATACTATATACTATATATATATACATATGTACAGCATATATAAATGTGCCAATCCTAATTCTACAGCTTACACAGACTTATGATGTGCACTGCTGGCACAACAAGGTGTGTGTTTGAAACCCGAGGAGAACAGGAGGATTAAAAGGCATACAAAAAGCAGTTACCTAAATAAAGAAAGAAAGAAAGAAAGAAATACACACATCACTGACACAAGAGAACTACACAATCAGACACAATCAGGTGGTGTCATCTTCTGGCACTATAAGGTAGTGCGTTTGAAACCCGAGGACAACAGGAGGGTTAAATGGCACATAAAACAACACAAATACATAAAGAAAGAACAAGAACTTGAAGCAGAATGCAAAGTGCTAATTGTGTATTGTATATTGTGTAGAAATACCCTGCCTGATTTATTTTAAATGTGTTTATGCATTTATTTCTCAAATCGAGTAATACAAATAGATGTTACAAACTAACACTTTTCGTGTTTTCATTTTGGTATTTAAGGTAGTGGTAGACTGAGCAATGGTGCTTTAATAGTAGACAGGGTTCTATTACAATCAATCACTTCCAACAACTCATTTCACTAATTAAACCACTTTACATCAGAGAGGCAAATTAATAATGATAAAGTGTTTGGTTGGAACCAAGCGTGCCTACTTCTGTGCTGTGATGACACACATCTGAGTATTGACGTTTTCTGTACGCTGCATCAAATGAATAGAGGTGCGTGATGGAGGCAAACCAGGTGTATTTGTCCTATAGGTTCACTGTCACTCTTGAGTGGATTTTGCTTATGTGTGCTGATTTACAGAGTAATAATCCTCCCAGATACAATTCGATGTTGAACACTGTTATTTTGCTCCAATTCTGAAAACCTGAAGAAAATTCAAAATTAGTATGTATTTTATGAATGATTAGAGGTGCTGTTTTTGGTTTCTAACGATTCAATGTATCCTCGTAATGTAATATCATATTTGGCCACCTGGCGACGTTTCAATTGTCATTGCTGAGTGTATTTATTTCTTTATTAAATAAATTATTTCTTTATGAATTTGTGTTGTTTTATGTGCCTTCTATCTGCCACAAAGAGCTAGTGATTTGGGTCATTTTGACCCAGAGGACATCACAAGGGTTAAAGGAGCATCCCCACACCAAGATCATATACACTGGGACTCCAGGGTGTTAAAGTGAGCAGACCTAATGGAGCAGATAGGCTGTTACTTACTGTGAGACAATATGGATCAGGTGCAGCTCATCGATGTCATCTGTGTGTCAATGTAGCCTCTGGGATGGGGAACAACATAGCGTGGCCTGCAGATGATCATCTAACCTGTTGTCTAACACTGTTATCAACTTATCCACAAATAAAACTGAAACTATGTCTGTCCAATGAGTCCCATGAGGTAAGAGTGGACTGTTTCTTTTAATAAAATAACATCCTGTGGGTTTCTGTGAGTTGAGACCGTCTATGGCGTGAGGAAGTGTCTGTTGAATTTTGCTGTGGCTGGTGGTTTGTTTATCTGCCAGATGGCTTGGTCTGGAGGGACCAGTCTGTTTGAAGTAGAATCCATGCAGATGTGATAAGGAGCATCAAAGTGTCTTTGTTGCTGTGTGCTGTGTGGTCACTGCACTCCAGGCTTGTTGGACAAACCAAAATTACCAGCCCCAGCAGGACTACTGGTGGAAGGCTAGAACCAAAAGTGAGGACCTGCAGATGAAGGAGCAGGCATGGAGCATAATGGTGACCAGAACAACATCTCACATTGCTGACCCTGAATTGTGTTGCAAGTGACTTGAACAGCAGTATGCTATGTATGTGTCAGTCTCTCTGTGTGTGTGTGTGTGTGTGTGTTCCTGTTATAAAATAATTATAATCATTATACTAATACAGTGCTTTTCAAGGTACTTAATGTGATTTACATGTTGTACCAGACCCACCACACACAGAATGGTAGAAAGAAAGTTGCAAGCTGATTTTTGTTAACTCAACCATTCATCAATCATCCAAATGTTACCATGGAGTCTGACATCTGACCGATAGATGATTGACAATTCATTATTACCTGGGCTGAGGGGTGTTTCTAGACCCGAGGCCAAATCTCTCTGGGGATTTAATCTTCTGATTTAGATTGTGTGGTGGGTAGGGCAGCGTGAGATAGACTTAAAAAAAAATATTATAATAATATAAATTTGACACAAAATGTATCAGAATCACCTGTCAAAATGATCTAGTATATAAATGACCTTAGTGTCGACCACCAACATGGTAACATTTGCAACTATTAGCAACTAGCCTGAGGCTGTTCATAGACCCTAGACATAAAGTATCCACTCTCTGCTCATCAGTTCTGAAAATCCAATTTAACTGGATTAGCGGCGTGCTGTCTAGTGTGGGCGCACATGAGCACACACAAACACACACACTCCGAAGAGGGGTAGAGAGCGGTAGTGGGGAAAGGAGAAGCACTGACAGCAGGTAAATAATTTAAAACAAAACAGCTATTTTCTCAGTGTCCTTTTTAAAAGTGTGAAAAACTACTCTCAGATGTCAAACACTATATGCTGTTCTATCCTGTCAACTCAGCAGTGATAAAGTGTCAGTCCAGGGACTCCAATTGATGTATCAGAAGTCTCTCACCAGGGGGTGACATACTTCAGTTATGGATTGTCAGTTTGATTTTACAGGAGTGACTTCATGCCTTGTAATGTGCCGTTGTTCCACTACTTCATTTACTGAGCATCACCCACACCCAGACCCCTTCCTTTATTACAAGTCTGGGCAGTGTAAGATGGGGACAGTATTTCTTATGGGTTGACGGGTAATAAAATATAGTTTGAGAGGGTGAAGTTGGAACAAGAAGAGTTGAGGCACGGCAGGTGGAACGGGTCAAGAACTGAAAGCGCTTTCTATTTGACAGGCTATCGATCGACTCCGGCTTCCCAAAAGGATTGTGGAACACCGTTTGAGAGAGGAAAGAATAAAATTCCCTCAAGCAGCCAAGCTTCCTGATGTAGTCTTCCTTCTCGCACGTCCTCTTGTCAAACACATCACATGGCTTGAAAACATAACATTACTGGAGATAGACACTGCATGTTGGTTTAGAAGGAGGTTAGGTAAAAGGTTAGGTAGTATTTAATGGTCCAAAAAGGCATTCAGTTTGCAGCTACCAGAATGTGGTTACTGTTTACAAGAGTTGCTTATAAATAGCTGTGGCTACATTGTCAAGTCTTAATAAAAGTTTGTCTTCCTTGTAGGTCACTTATATCAGCCTTGCTTGATGGTGTAGGAATGTCAAACCAGTCTGTTAACTCAAATTTGGACAGCCCAGTGTATTATTCTTTCCATGTTTGTTTGTGTTCATTTGTGTGAGCTGTACAATTTATAGGCATACCACCTGTAGCAGATAAGCAATCAGCCATGATGTTACCACCCCACGCACTAACAACACACAAATGAACCCACATAATGGCACAGCATTTTAGTTCCATGCCATAATTGCACCGTTCAAAAGAAGCAAAACAGATTCAAACTGTGGACTACAAATAACCCTTTTTCTCGCTTGGACTTTATTATCGCCAGTGTAAACAAAGGGCCTTTTTTTTTATCCCCTTTCGCCCATGCGTTCAGTTGTTCAAACCCTGAAGTTAGTGGTTGCATATCATGGGCTCGAGAGGTTTCAAGATGCGTCATGACTTGTGAAGTCTTATTAGCCTTCCGAGTGTGGTCTCAGAAATGATGGAGAATGACCTTTGTGGAATTGCAACCGTTTGACAGCCTCATTAGACTTTATTTCCCAGAAAAACACTGCAGTGGGAGAGGATTGCAAGCTATGTGAAGTATAGCTAAAATAGTCTTGTAAAGCCTGTGAAGAACTTCCCAACTGTACGAATGGGCCATGCACAGTATGGGGTGACAACCTGACACAGCACAATAATAAAACATTTGGTGCGGTATGTGTAGATGTACCGAGTTGATCAAATCAGTGGGCAACACTTCCACACAAATATATTGTACGGTATGTGAAGATTAGATTAATATTTCATGAGAAAAATGACTCTATATGATAGGTGATATGATTCATTTTGTAATAAATGCATTTATGTGTACATGCACGCACATGCAAGTACACAAACACATTTCAGAGTACTGGGAACATTATTAAAACGCTATCACTTCCATTCCCTCTGTTCCCACTGTGCTTTGACTAATTCATTTTCCACATGACAAAGGAATACAGCTCTATCTTTCAATTAATCTACCTTCAACATGATTGTGAGTATGTGAAAGCATGGTCTGTATGTTTGTGTGTGTGTGCCCCCCTAGAGTTTACGCAAGCATGTGGGCACTGAACATAGAAATAAATATTGATAATATAAGAATAATGTCATTTTCAATTTAAGGCCATTGAAAGGAAATAGGAATGTTTTCAGTGTTAGTATGTGTTAGAAGCTTATGCTGTCCCTATTTCTATTCTACCCTCTCATTTCAGCAGTAATTCATAGCCTAGTTCTGAAATACACTATGTGGTGCTACTTGGGCAGACCCAACCAACCCCAGGCGGGGAACCAATAGTCCTGAGGTGGTTCAGGTCTTAAAATCATCATACACCCTCACCCAGGCAACCAAGGTCAAAGTGATTGGTCCCTGACTTTCCTGACCTCACAGATCCCCCTGCAGATCCACAACCATAGTGAGGCCTTTACATTGGCCACAGGATGTTCTTAGTGGCTATCCTGCACTGCAGACTATTTACTACAAGGAGTTTGAGGGATCATCTCTGGGAAACATGATGTTGTTGTCAGTGTTGTCTCCATGAGTTTGTGTGGAATGCATCCGTAGGCATTGGTACTCCTGTTGTGCGCTAATGAAAAATAATAATGCATTATTCTCTTTTCTGCTCTTTCGGATTAGCTATTAGAATAGCATGCACTTTTGCACTAGTTTCCAGGCTGCTAGCTATTATTTTTGTGAATTGAATGATATATTAAATAATATATGTATGTAAAATTAAATTAGCTGTGATGACATGATGTACAATGTTGTTTGCTTACAAGAACTGATGTAGGACCTATTCAACTATTAACAAATACTGATTGGAAGATGTATTGGATAAAAAATGTAAATGGTCTAGGCATCCAGGCACTCCTGGCAATAATCTATGTAGAGATTCTTTAAGAGGAACCCAATTAGGCGTTAGGCCACTATCTTTACATTTACAGCACAGAGCAGATGCTTTTATCCAAAGTGACTTAAAATTACATTTAACAATAGATGAACATGTCATATACCAGCATTTGTAAGCAAACAGCACAAGCAACAATAATGGCCACTAACACATTACTAATAAATCATTTCTAAGAGTAGGAAGAATTTATTTTTTAATAGAGAGAATATAGAGATGATAAAAATATACTAGTTACGAGTGCTATGAGGTGGAGAGGTCGCTAGTCAAGGTACCGAGGTGGTTTGTTAAGAGGTGGGTCTTGAGTCTCTTGCAGAAGATGGGTAATGTTTCTGTTCTGTTTCTTGATAAAGAGCTTCCATTCTACACTCAGCAGTGAGATGATAGGGAACTGTTCGATGGTGCTTGAATCCTCTTCTTTCCGAATCCAGACACCCTCCACATGCCTCTGAGCAGTACAGCCATTGCTCCTGCACTCAGTACAGTGCAGTGAACTTAAGTTCACTGTACTTTCACTTTTGTGCTTATTGGCTTCTATAATTCTGCCTTCCCAGGGGGCAGTAAGTTCCAGCCGGATCACTTGCTTTGTAAACTCCATGTCTGGATGGAACGTGGTGGTTGCATTGGTTTCTGGAAACTTAAAGTAGATCTATATGACTACCTACCACTAGATGTCACACTAAGCGCAACATCTCAGACCAAAATAAATGTTTTGTGGGCCACACACACACATGCGGCAGGCCCAGACATGAAAACAAAAAAAGAAGAACTTGTATTACAACACACACTTCAGAAATACAATGTTATTCTCTGCTCAGGAAGCAATCACTCCATTATATCTTTACATAGAAAATAGTTTATATATATATATATATATATTGTTTAGAGCACCTTAAAGCTGTTTTCCTAAATCAACTTAGAGTTGCTTGTCCCACGCAATGGCAAGGAACCCTCCCAAGGTGTTAATCTAATGCTGTGCCTTTTCCATGGCTCTGATGAAAGTGATTGATTGTTTGGAAGCATACTGCTTCTTGCTGTAGTGAATCGATGTGCCATGTGATGTCTGTCAGGGACCTCAGGACTTGGTCATGGTGCCAGCAGTATCGCCCTTCGTCCAATGTCTTTGGGCAGCAACTGAGGATGTGCTCCAAGGTGCCCCTCTTGTACAGCTGGCAGTCCGGAGTGTTTGCCATGCCCCCGCAATGCAGTTTGGCTGGCTCGGGAGAATGGTGTATACTGATTGGATGAGAAATGTTAATGTTCTTTTTTTTCAACTGAATAAAAACGAAGTAAAAATAAACGATATACAGTATATGACATTTACAGTGCTGGATGCAAGGGCGTATACCGTCTCTCTCCAGAAATAATCACTTATATCTGCACAAAAACACATTCATTTTATATTAAGTAGTGTGTGGCAAACATATTTGCACACAAACACACAATGCTCCCCAATCACCCACTAACATGTCCTAGCTCAACCCCACAACTCATACATAATCACAACCGACAATACTTGTCTATTCCTCTCTTCGCCTGGCATTCCCCGATTCCTCCCTACCCTCCATTTCGCTCTCCCCATGCAAGAAGCCAGGCTGCTGAACACTGAACACCCTGTAAGCCCCGGGCCAATTAGTGTTGTGTTGCAGCATTGTTATCTGTCTGTCATGGTGTTCCCCCTTCCCAGCCTGCTCTCTGTTTGTGGCACCGCAAACCGCTGTGGCCAGCATGACTGCAGGGCCGCCGGCGGAACGCTGTCAGAGCAGGACAGGGAGACGGAGGGGAAGAAGAAGACAAGAAGAGTAGACAGGAAGTAGAAAAAGAGGGGATGGATGGAGTTTCCTGGGCTGTACTTTAGATCTGAGGGCCTGCTGGAAGTTATTGGGAAGTAATGCTACACACAGCTGTATTCGGGGTTGTACTGCATACTTCAGTTCCTCCTCTCCACTTTTTTATGACAGGAAGTAAATAAAATAGGATAACTATGGATTAAAGACAGATGGGAAAGTTCCTGCTTGCTGAGGCCATAACGTTATTTACAAGAGTTGAGTAGCTGTTATGGCGCTTTTGAATGTGAAATATTCTGAAACAGTGTTTATGCACTTTCACTTTTACACTGACTGCAATGCATTTTTATTTCGTACAGTACTTCTCGGAAATATTTGGAAAATATAGGCGTGAAATCCTGTGACACAAAACTGCTGTACCACAAAACATTTCTGTCTGTTGAAGTCTGTGAAACCAATCACTTGGAGTTGATGTTGTGAAGATAATATTGAGGTAGGCAATTTATAAAACATTCATGTCATCTCCTTTTACATGTCCCAGAAAAGCATTTTTACTGGTCAACCTATCTTTTTTCACAGTGTAATAAAAACACAAAAACTGAAAACATGTTCAAATAAAGTTTCTCATTGAGAACACTAACACAAACTTTTGGCGATGGTAATGTCTTAAGGCCAAGACTTTCCCTACAGTGGGGGCTGTTAAAATATTACATTCATTCAAATTCTTCATTCATTCTATGTCATTCCAAATTCATTCCATTCTTCAAGAAATGTGCCTGCTACTTTTGCTAGCCATTTGAGTAACCATTGTTGCAGACTTGATATTGTACTGTAGTTATGTTTCCAAGACAATTCAATTATTATCAAGACATCAAGTCATTACCTACAGTGCATATTTGATCTGTGCAAATGGGTTTGAGGCACAATGTGAAGCTGCGGGATATTAGGGGCTAAAATCATGTTAGTTCATTTGAAGCAAGAGCAATTAATTCTGAAATTAATTGGTGTTTCCCTTCATCGCTTGTGCCACAGTTAATTGTTCAGCAACATGCTTACAGTGCCAATGAGTGCCATAACCTGCGTAGTATATCAATCTTTGTCATGAAAATTAAGTATGAGGCCAACAAGAGTCAATATATATTTTGTCGTTCTTGATGCCAGTATTATTGTTCAGACAACGCACATTGTTCTTATTCCCCTTTAAACCTATCTCACAGTATCAAACTGATTTTCTTGTTTAAACAAAAGCCATAGGCTATCCTTAGTAAAACGGATATGTAAAACGTATGTGTACAGAATGCAAGTCAGAAACAGAGGACTTTCAGTCCCATAGCTTCAAACTGAACTTTGCTTTGTAGAAAGAAAAGTATGCTGCTTAAATTTCACAGGCAGACAAACTGTAGAGACGGGGAAGTGGAAGCATACAGATTACCATTTACCAAAACACAAGATACACAGATTGAATCTGGGGATGTGGATTCAGACGACATTTCCATAAGGTTCACTGGAAAGTTATGTTGTCTTAGTACCGGATGAGCAGCTACACTGAATTATCAACAAAGAATTGAATATTCTCGCAGGATTAAACTATTCAACATGAAGCTGATACTGGCAGAAGGCTGTAATATCTGCTGTTGCTCTCTATAGTCCTCGACCTATGCAGGTGGCTTTAGCCTAATACTGTAGCTTATATAAATCTAGGCTTCTAAATAAAAGTATTAAATGTTCCATCGGGTGCAAACTCGTTCAGTATTTCAGCAGATTATTGATTATTACCAGGGCATGAGAAGACATGCATTCTATGGTGTGTGCATGCATGTATGTTAGAGAGAGAGATGGCAAGAGGAAGTGGACTAGAATCACAGCCTAGCCTATTACATGCAATTCAGAGAGCCTATAATGCAAAGCCTATATGCACGCAATGTATCTGTAGATATTTATAACTTAGTCTGAACTCTGCTTTGTCACTTTATGACCCAACCCACCCACATCCACAATATTATAAGCTTACCCAAATACGCTGGTTGGCCTGCAGATCATGTTGTTTTTTTGTTGGGGGGCATCATGTATATAGGGCATCATGTATAGCATGTCGACAGACTATGGCCAAGTTGCCAGGGGCAACTAGGTCAATTGTGTGTTGGAAGAGATACTGTACTTCAGTTAAAGTTGAGCTATATTCAACCAAAACTTTACTTCCCAGCGAGTGGGAGAAAATGGAGGGCATTTAGTTTTATTTAGTTTTTTAAGAAGGAATAGCGAGAGGTCCATGAATAGTAGTAAGCCTCATTACTTTGGTAAATGGATAAATGCCCCATGGCTTGTACCACCTACAGTATACCAGCTGCAGGAGCAAATTGGTCTCCAAGGAACCAGTTGTGTTTATGTGTGTGTGTGTGTGTGTTGGTTCGAACCTACTTTTTGTATGTGAATCCAAGTGTTCCTTTATACCTTTATGG
>JAODUG010053811.1:0-15240 GCA_027564795.1 Aphredoderus sayanus
CGGAAGGGAATGTGCAGCATGATGAGATTGTGGGTGACTACAATGTCTATGCAAAGTCCCTTATGGAAGACGTGCGCAGTGACAATTATCTTTGCTGCCAAGTTGGCCAACAATCAATACAAACAAACTATACAAGTCAAGCAGATTCACATGAATGCATATAACCTTCCTGTCGCCCTGAGGTCAAAGTTAACCACAAATGGAAAGTTAATACTAAATAATAATAACATAATAATTAATTATTAACCTAATGTTAACCTAACTATTTTGACATAAGGACAACGGGAGGATTAGCTCGCAATAATGACCTGCAAAAGACCTCTTCTCTAACCTAACTGAACCCTAGGGCGACAGGAGGGTTAAAATGTTCTCAATTTCTAGTTTAGCACAATCCTCATTACTTCAACTCTCATTTTAGACAGTTTTTCAGTTCTAGTTGAACATTCCATTTCAGTTGGTGTTGCACAATGTTTTGTTACTAATTGTCTAACTTGATTGGCTGTCTGGCTGTAAGTTAGAGTAAAGGTCAGAGGTGATTGGTTGAAGTCCACAGATGCTGTCACACACAAGCCCAAATTTGATTTGCTTGTTTTACCTGATGTTTTGTTTTAGGAGAAGCATTTTCCTGCAAATGATAGTTGTTACATTTCAAACTTTGATTGAAAACAATAACAAATGTTTACAGTGGTGTGAACCAACAGTGAAGTATAAGGTAAGACAACTGTTGTCTGTTATAGTTATTTGACAAACAAGCTCAACTGAGATATTTTTAATAATAAATAGCCTATAGTACTCAAATTGAAAATGTTTACTTTAAATACAAGAAAACATCAACTAATGCTAGTCGAATCCCATAAGCAAGAAAGTAAATGTTTCCATATTTTGCCATACTTTAATTCATAATTCAGCAGAACACCATGGAACTTTCGGAAGCCTCTGTTAAGCGATACAGAAAAATCCGAAGGATTATTGCAGAAGATCCAGAATGGACTCTCTCATTGGTTTATCCTTTATCACAGCTCTGCCTGCAAACCATTGTTAACCAATTTAAAGGTATGCTTATTATACAGAATCACAACAATCACTGGGATCTTATTGTAATGATTTTCTTTACAAACTTACAGAAAACAACTTTCTGCAATTTTTTCCACAGAAAGGCCCATACTGGATAAACTTCCACCCAGCCAGATACAGTATCTCCTTGACAGGCTTCCTGATTTTTTCTGAGCTTAAGAGTTACTGGAAGCCAGGATCTGATTTCAATGAGTTTGTTTGTATAACTTGTGTAACTGAAATACCTCCTCCACATGAATAATGTGTTTTCACCATGTTGCTTACAGCTTCTTCTTTCAGGCATAATTCTGCCTATTTAGACTGATTTATGTATACAGTATCACAGAAGTAATATCCAGTTTCATGTTTTACTAATTTCACATTCCACTAATGCATGAATCGAAAGTCTACTGCACATGTCAGCATTGGGGGCTGACTTATCATACTAGCATACAGTAGGCCACTCTTCACCACCACAAAACACACTAGCTGGGCTTCATTTAACATTTCAAAAAGCATCATCACCACAAGGACAGTAAATAAACTCACAACTGACCGTTCGCTTTATTCATACATATTCAAGTATCCAGTAATATATACTGTACTAGTATATTCCTTCTTTTCTACTGCTGTCATTCATTTCAGCTAGTGGATATTTGTGGATGTGCATCATGGATTGCAGTGTCCGGATTGCAGTTAGGATGCACTTCCACAAATATCTCATTGCAGTCTCTCAAAGGCTTTCATGACTTATGAAGTCAGTTCCACTGGCCTGTAGGCTGTTACATTATTGAGTGTGCTATCTACATTTACATGACATTTACATTCACTGCATTTAGCAGATGCCATTATCTAAAGTGACTTAAAATAAGTATATTTATCAGTGATATAATGACTTCCGCATCATGGTTAACTTTAGTTTCTGTTCCTTTATTTACTGTTATTTATCCCCCAATTTCAGGTAATAGCTCATAATAATAATAATTAAATAAATATGTTATTTACAGATACGTATTTTGGGAGGGACACTGGTTATATATATTTTATATTTATATTTTAAGTCAGGATATGCTCCATTAATATTTTCAGTTGCTTATTTCAGTAATGATATTGTGTAAGTAATCTTACACAATATCATCAAAACCAAATGAGTTGCATCATATTGGGGTGCATGGTTGCATCATGTGTTTGTGTTTGAAACTGACAATGTTTTTTTAACACCTTTAATTGGAGCCATTCCACTGTGGTTTGATTTGTAAATCCCAAACAGGAGGTGTAAATACTTTTCTCTGATACGCAAAACTCTTGCTAAAGTTTAATAAAGTTGCAGTGATATTGTATCTTGTATTATATTTTAGTTGAGTTTTAGTGGGTGTGCTGTAGCCTACTAATGATGTACTATCAAATTATTTGCATGCCAATTTACTGATACAGTATACATGCCCAATTTATTGCCACTTTATGGAAAACGACATGGCAGTTTTCCCTATTAGGACAAGAAAGACCATTGTAGTTATATGTGCTAATGCGTTATTTAAATGCATGCAAATGTTATTTTCAGGTATCTTATGTAATGGGATAATGAGATTAAAACATTCAATGCACCACCAGGAGGTGCTGGTTTAAGTGTACAGCCTTATTTTCCATAAAACCTAAATAAACACTTACAAATATAATTTTTTTTAGACTAACTTATATGGTTGCATGTTTTACGTGCCTGTATAATGCAACCTAACTTAAATTACATATATTATTATCCATCATCTGCAGCTCACAAACTCTTGTTTTGAAAATATCACAACGGAAGTGTATGATTTAACATTAATAGACAAATAATTGGCTGTTCATTAGAGGTAACGTAGCCCAACTGTGATCATGGCTAATACATTCGATAAGTCACAGAGCTTATCAAATGCTTGGATTGCCTTGAAGAGGCTAGACAAAAACGGTTTGTATGTCCTTATATACTTGATAGATTAGAAATAATTGTTGTTGGCAAATAACGTTCAATCATTGTTCTATGGTTGTGCACGGGTTGTAGGTTACGTACACCATGGATGGGCGCAGATATGCGCAGCCGTGTCCATAGAAACGGATGGCTCATTCACAAAATCACAACCATATAAAAAGTTCACAACAAGTTTAATGTTTTGTACCAAAGCCTACTTTAATACATGTTCATGTTTCTGTTAGTTTGATTTGCAGAAGGTAACTTGCTACACTACATCACAGGAGCAGCTGCATATGACTTGAGTGGGGTTGCTATTATAAATCAGAGCATTGTGCCTCGACAGAATTATAGGGTGACTGTGATCTTCTTGTTACGTGTGCGCAGTGCTTCTAATACACACTAAGAGTAGAGTAGATGTAGACTACAGTATAATATTACTGTAAAAAATAACCCCAGGGAAGTTAATATATTGTGTTATTCTTGTTGCAGATGATGGAGTGGTTGCTCTAAGAGAGGTACTCATTCCCAGGGGAACAGAGGCTGCCTTGGTCAAACAGGTGTGTTTAGGCCTTCATGGTGTGAATGATGGTAAAATCGTGTGTTTGGAATAATAATGTACACATAATGCACTTTATGGATTTTAATAGTCTTACAGTATTTACATTTGATCAGATTGTATTTTCAAAATACAGCAGGGAAATCCACACTCATTTAAAAAAATGATTGAACAAATAAATAACAAAATGCAACAGGGTATTAAGCGTTAATCTTTATCTCAGATAATCACCAATGCTTTTGGACTGGCTGCTTCTGATCTCATCTTCAAGGTACAACTCCTTCCCAAAATAATTGTGAACCAGAATATTTTGGAGAGGATGTGATAAGACTTTTATTAATGTATTAATGATGACGTTTCATTAATGATGACAATGTATTCTGGTTTTAAATATGGTCTGCTATTAACATTTTGTAAGTTCTCATAGTGAAAGCAGATACACTTGTGTTTGTGTCTCATTCAACCCATGCCCTATAGTAACAGATGATAAAGTATTTTAGAGAAATGTACACTTTAAACAAGAACCCCTTTGAAACGTTGCAAAATCAGTTCAATTTATTTTCACATGTTATTTTAATGACAGTAAACTATACAAATCATATCCAAGCTATTATTGTGAACCATATACCTCATTTGTATTGTTTACATTTCACTGATTATTTTCAGATTAGAAACCACCGTGGGTGTCTAATTCCTCTGAACAGCTTTATCCCTGCTAACAACAAGCAGATGTAAGATATGTTCACCTTCCAGCAAAGGATTTTGCTTTTGTACACAAGACTCTTTCAACAACCCATATGAGTTCATTCTCATTATTCTTTATTTGTTTTTCTATGTTTTTTATCCGTAGGCCATATGTGTTGGAGGTATCCAAGATTTTCCAGCATGGTAAGAACAGATTCAGTGCATGAAAAAGTTCTAGCTAGTCATCATTTCAAACATTTAATTTAGATAAAGCCAGTCTCATAACATAGCAATTGTTTTGTATTATGTATTATTTAGAAATTAAACACAATCACATACCAGTGTCCTTTAGTTTATAAACAAAAGTGTCCAACATATTCATGATTTTTATTTTTGTATTGAAAATTGAAACACCTTGCTCATAATTGGAATTTACCCTATGCAACAGCATAATCACACACTATAAGTTACAAGTAATTTAATAAGTTCCAGACTGTCAGTTAGTTAAGTGAATGTATTCTATGAAGGTAATATGGAGCATAGAATGCTGATAACTGTTACATGCACAGTGCATCCTGAACCCAGGACTTTCACCATGACTGTCATAAACAAGGGCATGAGGACCAGACTACAAACGATTGACCAGAGGGTATGATACAGTACCTGTTAATATTCCTTACTTTTTGGTAATAGCAGGTCATGTATTTTTAAGAATATTATTTCATCTATAATAGATACAAAGATTGGAGGACCTCCTACCTCAGATCAAACTCAGGCGTGCTGAGAAGCTGGACCAGGTATCTGACCCTTCTTTTGGCTGTATCTGTATTATGTAAACTAATTCCTTTTGATTGATGTTACAATGAAGACCATGAGAGACATGGTAAGATTCCCCAACATCACCTCAAACCAAAACTCAACTTTGGACAATATCAATAAAGTAATAATGGAACCATAAAACTATTTTTGTTCCTACCCTTACCTATGGTCAATAAGGGAGGGTCATGACCGAAAGAACAAGATCGTGGGTACAAGCGCCTGAAATGGGTTTCCTCAGGATGGTGGCTGGCATCTTCCTTAGATATAGGGTGAGAAGCTTGGCTATCCAAGAGTAGCTCGGAGTACAGCCACTGTTCCTTCATGTCAAAAGGAGCCAGTTGAGGTGGTTCGGGGCTCTGGTAAAGATGCCCCCTGGGCAACTCCCTAGGGAGGTGTTCCAGGCACATCCAGCTGGGAGGAGGCCTCGCGGAAGACCCAGGACTAGGTGGAGATATTATATCTCCACACAGGCCTGGGAATGCCTCAGGATCCCCCAATCAGAGCTGGCTAATGTGGCTCGGGAAAGGGAGGTTTCTGCTGCCCCCCCAACCCAACTCCGGATAAGCGGTTGAGGATGGATAGATGGATGGATGGATGGATGGATGGATGGATTAAAACCATTCCTGTTTTATTCTCCCAGGAGATTGAATGTCTAAGCCAGAAGTTGAATTTCCTCCACAAGCGAATGCAGGTTAGCCCCTTTAGTTGGTATAGCACAAAAAGTGTTTCCTCATTTTGATATCAGAAATATTTATATAACATTTATGAATTTATATACTACATTTCTTTATGTAACATACACATGACTTTACAAAACTAGCAGCATATCTGTAAACAAATAATAATAATAAAAAGACAACATAGAAAACTAAAACACGAGGATGTTCCAATACAACAGTCCCAATGCCTTTGCTGTTGTGTTTCTCAATGTCGGCCTTGCTGCTGTGTTGCAGGAGGCCGATTCCCACAGCTGGAGGGGCGCACTGACTAGAGCCCCTCTATGGTAGAGCAAGTCATTCAATATACCAGGCGCTGGAGACAGGCCCTGTGGCTGTGGCTATTGGACACTTCAGTGCAGAATTTATAATGGAAAAATGAATGAACTAGGAGTTTTTGCACTTTAATAATTTTCACACAATGTATTCCGCTAAGCAGAAGTGCATTACTTATTCACTTTTATTTTAATAAATCTATAGAAAGTATTGCAATCTTAATTATTGCCAACCTGGTGGCAACCAAATAAATCATCACTAGAACATATGAAAAAAAGAAGAAGAAATACTTTATAGTTTCTCACCTGGAATCCTGATGATAAAACACAAAACACATGTCAACTGTAATTCAAAGGACCCCATTATAGATGTAAACAGCTCAAGCACATACAGTATTGAATGCTGTTGATTACATGGAGACACCAGCATTCAATAAATAATATGGCACTATGAAATGCAAATTAAAAGTAAATGACTTACTTATATAGGTATTATTAATTTTGCATATATCATTTTGTGTGATGAAACCACTCAATTAAATGTAAAGATGTTGTTTAATTGTTTTCCCATTATATTATTTTATTATTTTTTTTAAAGTTAAAATCTGTCACTGAAACATATGTCAATTATTGGTTACGTAGTGATATTGTTTCCACAATTTTGTCTCTTGTTTTCATGAAAGTCCTGTAAGCACGTCTAATACAAGCAAGCCACGCTATTATACGGTATTTATCCCAGTATACCAGTAAGGCCTGAATCAGTAAATTGTTAAGAAATGTATTAAACATTATAATCTATGTTGTCTATTTTTGGTTTGAGTTATAAAAACAATAAAGCTGTCCAAACAAAAACAAGTAACATTTTGTGAGTATGTAATGTAGTAGCAAGACACCAGGCAGCTTGTTTCTACTTGGTGGTGTTCTCTTGAGCCCGTTTCCTCCGTGTTCGGTCCTGGTTGTTCCGGACCACAACACCGATGTTGTAGATGCTCTCCTGGTCCACCTCTGTCAGACGGAGGTCACATTCTACAATGCTCTCATTGAGAGACATTCCCTCTTCTAGAATTTGACCTCCATCCTGCACACAAGCAAACAAGGAATATATCAGTGGCCTCCATACACCGATCAGCCCCAACATTAAAACCAGTTATAGGTTTTAATGTGGTGGCTGATCGGTGTACATCAGTGGCCTGTTTTGAATTAAGTCATTGTGAAGAATCAGTAATGTGATTTA
Source organism: Aphredoderus sayanus (assembly GCA_027564795.1). Taxonomy (NCBI): domain Eukaryota; kingdom Metazoa; phylum Chordata; class Actinopteri; order Percopsiformes; family Aphredoderidae; genus Aphredoderus; species Aphredoderus sayanus. Next base: position 7,289 of record JAODUG010053811.1, read on the forward strand.
AATTATTTTGTTTATTCAATTGTTTTTCATTGCTTCATGGCTTGACTAAGTAAATAAATACACAGATCAGCCACAACTAAATCCAGTAAAAAAAAGTTTAAATGTTGTGGCTGATTGGTGTATATCCCAGCTGCCATAAAAGAAACAGCAAGGGATATGGAGACTATCAGAAATCCACCTCAATAAATGGGATTACTCACTGGGCCCAGCCTGTTGCAGGTCAGATTGACGCTCCGCAAGGTGTCATTCTGAGCCAACACTTGAGACAAGATGATGGCAGTGGTCTGCGTCATGTCATTGCTCCCCAGATGCAGATGCTGCACGGTGCAGTTCTTCAGCAAGGCCTGACCTATAGCCTGACCCCCCTCATCCCTCAGGCGGTTCAGACACAGGTTGAGGGACACCAAGGTGGAGCTCTTGGACAGGGAATGGGCTATGGCTTGGCTGCCGCGGCCTCTAATGTTATTGTTGGAGACATTTAGGATCTCAAGTTTACTTCTGTTGAGAAGCTTGCCAATGGCCCTGGCCCCGCGGTCCCCTATCAGGTTGTGAGACAGGTCAAGCTCCCTCAGTGATGGGTGGTCCAGGAGGTAACTGACCAGCAGTCTGCATCGTCTATCGTCCACCTTGCTTTGGTGTAGCCTCAGAACCTGTACAAATATGCATTATTACCGATGCTGGTGTCATTGTTTGTGCATTTAAAAAGGCAATATTAACTCATTTCAAGACCAGATATTACTAAAAGGGTATTAGACTATAAAGCAGTGTCACGCACCACAGCTGGTAATGTTTGAGACAATAAGTTGCCATGGACTAATAACCATTGCCATAATGACTACAGTTGGTTAGGTTTCTAAGTTGAGCTGAATTGGGCCATGAAAATATTTTGTTTGACTAAATTCAAAAAATGTTTTAACTGACAAGGGATTTACTGTATGGAAGATGTTTGGAAAGCTAAAACATCAAATTCTGATGCAAGGAAATATTTACCTTTAAGGTCTTACATGATTTCAGGGCCTTTCCCAGGGAATCACAGTCTCGTAAGGTAAATTCAAACAGATTTGACTCAAAGTTCATGCCACATTTTTTGACTCTATATACTACATGCAGTTCTTCCAGGTTGTTTAGCTTATCCAGCAATATGCCAAAGTCAAAATGGTCCATAGTTGGTACATCAGATGTAATGCTGTCAAAATCTGAGACTTCTTTCTCTTGTGTAGCATCTTCATCTGGCGTGTTCTCTGGGTATTTTATGGGTGGAAGCAGCTGGGATATCTCCAACCTCTTTACGTGGTTTTTGCAAAGAGGAACCATGTCTAGAATGGCCTTTGGGTCTGTCACATCTGGGGTAAAAAATTCGATCATGTTTTCAAGGTGCCGCTCAAAGAACATTCTTTTCCAGCTAAAGTCATAGTGAGACTCGTCACAAAGACTCCACCGCTCTTTGCAGCATCGGGACCAGTAACCCTCATCACTGACCAGGTTCGCTGTCACATGTAAGGGCAGAGAAGTCGGAAGCCTCTCCAGGACATACTCTTTATGGATGGGTAGTAGTTTTTCAATTAAGGGTTTTTCTGCAGAAGAAAAAAACTAAATTTCTATACATTTTGTAACAGTTATGCAACAGCACATGAGGCCCTGTAATTTTGCTAGAGAACAAAGACCATACCTTCAAAGTGTCTAACAATGGTTTGCAGGCAGAGGTTTGATAAAGCAGGCACCAAGGTAAGTGTCCATTCAGGATCTTCTGCGATAATGCTCTGGATCTTTCTGCAGCTCCCAGCTGAGCTGAGGTTTTTCACTGGACGATCAATAAAGTCTGACATTGTCTGTACTGTAGTAAACAAATTTTTTAAATTTCTCACAATAGGCTATAGGCTATTCATTCATAAAAACACTTCATAAAAAAAGAAAAAAGATACATTTACTTTCATGGAACTACTGTTTAAGATTATGGAATACGTGATTGGTTTATAATAATGAATAATGTATCACATATCAAATAACTATAAAGTGAGAGAGATTTTCCATCTTATTTCACTTGCTTTACCTGTAAGCTTGTGTGTTGTGTTTACGCCGGTTGCCTTGGCATTTGTTAATATATGCCGATACAGCTGTGACGGCCGGTGACCACTTGGGAGCAGGCTGAGCAGATCCGTGTGACCAAAGGCTGTGACGCCTCATGATTAACTCCGCCTCCGGAAGAAATACCCAGATTCCCCGGGTGTTTTGATGTTTTAGTTATGTTGTTGGTTTTAGTTAGCGTAGATAACGACATTTAAAACATGTAACATATAGTGTATCACACATTACAGTAGCTAGCTAACGTTTATGTACACAGTTACAGTGATGATATCGCTCAAATATAACGTAACACATCGTTTCTTCCCCACAGTTTTGTAGTTCGGCGGCACTGTAGCTTGCAAACTTTAGCCAGCTGGCAGAAATGAGTGACCGAGGACATTAAATATAACATATCTGATCCACTATTACTATCCATGAATGTAATGTTAGCGCTCGTCGTGTTATAACAAATGCCTGTAAAACGGGCTTTAGTAGATTGTGCTGTTCTGTCTCTACAAGATACATGTGTTGTCTATCCATTTTGTAAAGAATGCTTCTCAAGGATAAACATAGAACAACAGGACACACGGTAATTAGTCTAAATGTAGCATTATTGAAGTTATATTCACAGTACTAGTACGTTAGTAGGCATATTTAGGTGTAAGATGTAGATGCTGTATGCATGTCCACATCTTGTATAACTTGAATGTATGGCTATTCTGTCTGTGTATGTGTTTCTTTGGAACTCTTTATAACAATGGCTAGTGTGAACAACAATTTATATAACAATGATTATTATTTTGACTCATTGTCCACGCATTCACAGGTACAGATGCCCCAAGTGTGGGTTTAGCTGCGCTAAAGAGAAAGTTGACTACAGATACCGTCTCTCCCTGAGAGTTGCAAGGGACAGCTACATATTTGGAGTGACAGTTTTTGGAACCTGTTTGAATTCACTTTTTGGCGTCAGTGCAAGTGGTCTACATAGGTAATCACTGGAGCTTCTCTGATGAAATTATTTACTAATTATATTTGTTTTCTATACAGTACATGCCACCACCATGTGATGTTAACTTTGATTTAACTTTAAACTGTAAGAGTCACACATAATCCCGGTTAACATCTAAATATAATGCCTCTTTATATACGGTAATAGTTGATATTCTGACTTGTTTCTTTAGTTCTACTTATGATTTAATGTGTTTGAAAAATTTTTATTTAACTGGGTTGGGATTGTATAATTTTTCTATTGTCAGGTGTTCATTACAGGAGAGTGAAACTAATCCAGTTGTGTGTGAACATGTGTTCTAGGTTGGTGGATTCTAATGAGGCAGTCAAAGGTGCCACCAGATCTACATTGCTGAGCAAGGCTGTACGAGACTGTTTTATCGGCAGACACTTAATATTTGGGCTGAAGGTAATGACATTCCTGGAACATAATGTGCAAAGACACGTACTGTTTTAGATGTTGTGTGGATGCTTGCTTGCATCTTTGTACAAACTCACTGAAGTCTGATGCTAAAATAAAATCAAACCTGAAAATATGACTTTCAGTAACAAGATTTATCTGCTTACAATAGATAACAGGAAACAGCCCTTTTTCCGGGGGCCCCGCCACATTGGGTGGTTCTTGGGAAGACAGAGCCCAGTTCATTGCCACTCAGATCATCCTCCCTGAAGCTGCAGCCCTGAAAGGCTGTTCTGTAGTCAAATACTACCAGGCCCTTCTTCGACAGGCTGCAGAATGTCCCCTGGGATGCACTAGTCCCAGCAAATCCCCCAGGCAGCCAGCAACCTTGCTGCTGATTCCACAACAATCATCAAACTGTAGCTTTGGCGATTCTCCATCTGATGCCTCTTGGCTTCTCTCAGAAACTCACCAGAGGTAATAAAAGTGAGAAGGAAGGTTGATGCATTTGTTGTATTCCAAAAAAAATATTACATGCAAGTTGATGCAACCAAAACTGTGAAATGCAATATTTTGAGTGCACTGACTGACTGCATTACTCAGCAGCCCCCTAATATGCAGCCATTCATCACTGGTCAACATTGTGACTTGATTAGTTAAAGGTGGAGTCAGCGATTGGAACATAATACAATCACAATGGTCAAATTCCGGTCAAAATCTCCTCACGTTCTGCTTAGCTGCCTGTTCTGTGTGTGTGCTGAATAACATAATCACAGCCCTGGCTCTATATGGGAAGACAAACAACAGACCGCACCACGCAACACTATCCTAGCCTTTGCAATGTGTGTCTAATGTAGGGGGTGGAGCTTCTAAGGGAGCACCCTATGGCACTGAAGGGCGAGGTGTTTGTGTTTTGATCAAGTTCAAATATCAACATTTCTCCAGAATGACTGACTCTACCTTACCTACATTTATTGCAGCATTTTTTCATTATTGTGGGTTAATCCTCCCATTGCCCATGTGTCAAAATAGTTAGGTTAAATATAGGCTTATAATTTATTATTATTTAGTATTAACCCTCCTGTTGTCCTAGGGTTAGGGTTGCGTTTTGGGGGTCAATTTGACCTCAGGGTTAATAAAGTGAATATGAAAACTGTAGGATCCATCTGTAAAGGTAAAATAATAATATACAGTTCCTTTAGCAGTCAGCTGTCATGCTACTGTATGTCTTTACATTTGATTGAATTAATTTTCCTGCTATATCTAAATGCAAACGTGTCATGTTCCCCCCAGATCACTGCACCATGACTGTACTCTTAGCCCCACCCCACTATTGCAACAGTCGCTGGGATTGGTTACTTCCTCGGCAGAGCAAGAGGAAGGCTGCAGTAGTCAGGGCAGCACTGGCGAGCTCAACAGCAGGCAGATGCACAGCCAAAGACCACGGCCTCTTCGTCACGCACCTGAGTGGGAGAGTGCTGGGCTGGGGATACTTGAAGGCACTGGGAAGAGAGCAGCATCACCATCACGTCTGTCATTCCGGGAACACAGCTGGTGCAGTGGCATGTCATTTCACTCTCTTACAACCGTAAGCGATGAGAGATCGTGCTCCAGTCCATCCCAGGCTTGCCACAGTAGGACCACCGCACCACTTAGCGATGGGGCGAAGAACATCTCGGACGTGGACTGTTCATTAGGCACTGAAGCGTGGCAGGATCTGCCTTTCTCTGAGAGTCTAGATGCGTTTTTGTGCGACGAAGACGCTTTTTGGGAGGTGGAGCAGAAGTTTCCACAAAACGAGAGCGAACGACCTTGTCGGGATGCGTCACAGCAACCTCCACGGGAGGAGAGCTCAGCCAAAGACCCTGTTGCACTTTGTCGAAGTAACATTCAATGGTCAGAGGCCGTCTCACACAGGAAAGTATTAGTTGATATTAGTAATGCAGCTGCACATAGACATGGAGATGATGGCAGCCAGACATGCTGGAGTTCTTGCAGGCGTGACAGGAGGTCCCAAGCTATACATGTGTCTTATATTGACAATACGGAGTTTGACACTAGTGTCTCCGCATGCGTCAGAACATGTCAGGCTGCAGAAGAGTCGCTGGAACTCTGTGTCTATGATTGCTCTGCAGACCTCTTTAATGGCTCGTCCATGCGGAGTATAAGCACAGCGCCGCTTGAGACACACGGCGATGGTGACAAAAACAACATCACGGTGCCCCATCCACACACGACACTGCGGTCAGAGCCAGACGTGCCATGCAATGACAGTGTGAATTGCAGTTGTCTGGTCCACTGCTCAAACACGCCTGCCAAACAGGTCGTAAGGACTGATGGATACACTGATGCTGACCATTGTGAAAAGCTAAGTAATTTGAGAAGTACCAGAAAAGCCAATGTTGGTTTGATCAGTTCCCCGAATAAATTCCAGTGCCATCAGTTCATCCCTCCCTCTCAGTCCACACCAATAGTGAAGCTGGGTACTTCTACAGTGCTGCCAACTTCCACACACAGGATCCGTGCACTGGTAGCATCCAGTTGGATGAATCCAGTTTTGGGTGATTCTGATGCCGTTTACTCAAATACATCTAAATGGGCTTGTGAAAAGACAGGGGAGACTGCCTTGTTGCTTCAGGGTGCAGATGTAGAGCATAATTCTGTGTGTAGGACAACACCCAGGAGAGAGAGCCACAAACGAACACAAGATAACACCGTTGTGAAGCCTTATCGGCCTAAACGCTGTCTAGTGGCCCATCCGTGTCTGACGCTACAGAGAGAAAGGGCTCGTAGCAGAGCATCAACAGATCAAGCAAGTACATGCGACTATGCGGATGACAAAGCGATAGTTCCTCCCGGCAATACCAAAACACAACCACATGTAAAGCTGAGACGGCAAGAACAGGCAGATAAGTGTGGTGAGGATCGTGGATATAGTCAGAGAGAACAGTCGGGAGATGCATGCAAGAGAACGTTGTTGACACAAGCTGTGACACCGGCCTATACACTGCCTGATGACATTGAGAGAACAGCATCCATTATTTATAAATCACCTGTAAAAGGAAGTTTGAGTAGTACTAACAAGCACACCTTCTTTGAGGAGAGTGAGGCATTTAATTGCTCAAGTGATCTTTTCTCTGATTAATTATTGTGAAGGTGTAATGGCAATAATCTTGAACTTTTTCATAAGGATCTGTTTCACTGATCATTGAATGATTCCTCCTGAATGCCTTTAGATTGTTGTTTTTATAATTTGGTGGTGACTCCTCTTCTCTTCACTAGCCAGGTTAAATGTCAATGTTTTAATTGCATAGTGGATTTTAACTGTGAACTGTTAAAAATCCATTAAGCTATTTTAGACCAGAAACTTCATATACACTTAAATATGAATACATAACCTATGCACTCATGAGGTGGAGGTTAAATACTTAGTAGATACAAACTTATTTAGATTATGTCAAGGCCTTAGTCATAATATATATTGGCGCCAAATTTGACTCCATGGCTACAGCCTTGGTTTACGTAACGGTTAGTGGAGGTTGACATGTTTACCATAGGGGTTGGCATTGGCACAGCTGTATCTGCTAGCAGGTGTCAGAATACAGTACCACTGTTTTCAGAGAACTGTTTATGGGAACTTTAACCCTAAGTATTCTGTGTTAACATTGCTCTAGACGTCAGCCAGCTAACCATGTTGTACAGCTTGCTGTAATATGATGGTGTCAAGCAGACATGGTGATGTTTGTTGCTGTTGTTCCAAGACTCCTGGAGGTACCAGGCTTAGTCCCTGCACAAACACTCATGTCTCCCTGTCCATTATCAGTTAGGCAACATGGGAGATTACAATTACCCAGTATGAACTGTTCAGATCTAGGCTGCAATTAAACAATAACAAAAACAAGAAAATATATAAAATTGTATGTCTAAATTATCTGTGATTGTCACTAAATGAATCACCACTGCAATACACCTGAATGTAGCCAAAGGATCTCGTGCTTAAAGTTTAATCTAATATGTAACCCTCTAGATTTATGCATAAATTTGACCTAACGTGATCAGATATTCATGTAAGTCATAAAGATATGACTGGGATATAGAGAACCCAATAAAACAAATAGCAAATTAAATAAATTACATTTTCATTAATGTACTGATCAAGTGTGTCAAAGTATTTAAACCTCTGATTATCATTTCAGGTAATGTGTAACCAGATTCTTAGACAGCATTGGTCAATGTAATGACATTCGGTTATCAATCACCGTTTGGGTGGCCTTAATATCTATTTATATACACAACACACTTCAGTCTTGGATTCACCACAGGTTTTTGAACACATGTATGCTTTGAAAAACATCTGAGACCATAAGAAAAAGTTGTTGATGCTCATTGGGCAGAAGCTTACAAACAACTGCCCGAGTCACACCAGGAACACACAATCCCTCCATCAGTGCTCAGACTGTCCGCAATAGGCTGAGAGAGG
>JAODUG010053833.1:0-15238 GCA_027564795.1 Aphredoderus sayanus
TTGGGATTGAACTCAATCAGGATGTTGCACGTGTATGTGCTAATACATGATGCCATGTATACATGTACAGTGCATGGAAACAGTATGTGTCTATGTGGGTGTGTGTGTGTGTGCACATTATTTTTGTGCATTTGATCATGCCTCCTTCCCTATACTGTACACAAGAGCTCATGTTAGCCCTGTTTGGTGAGGAATGGATGCACAGCTTTTCCCTTCCCTGCAGGATTTAGTCTTCAAACTTAATCTGAGATTAGGTGCGCGTGTTTCTGAACATGAAGGTCTCACCAGAATAGGCTCCGATGATACGGTATCATCGATAATCTCAGTAAATGCTTTCCAATCCGCCAATGCTGCTGATAGCCTCTGGGCTCTCAGTAACCCTTTGATCTAGCCATACACAAGCTTTTCAAAACCTAGCGTCTAAAATAATACAGCATAACCCATGTCGCCGCTTGTTTAGATGTTTAGTACAGCATTGCTTGTTCTGTGTGTGTACAGTAGCAACATCTATAAAGAAGATTCAACACTGATTGTTTTGCTGCTCTCAGCAAAAAGCAGTTCAGCGGTGGAGTTCAGAAAGGGAATAGACTCCCTGTACAGTATAAACAGTGTCAATTGTGTGCGCTTGATTTTGTCAAGATGATTTGGTTTGGTTACTGGCCCAAGGGGTTTTGTTGAGTCCCAATGTATTAAGTGTGCTCAATTTACTTGCTACCCACATCATTACCACATTGTGAATTTAGATAGATTTTGAAATTAGTTTGAGCCCCCAATGGTGTACACCATGTTGACATGGCAGTATGCACTTTGTATTAGACCATGAAATCTAAGGAATACTTTTAGATTTTCGGGGTTTAAAGGTATTTCTGTGGACATTTCTGTAATAGGGAAGGTTTACCTACTCTATTTGTCATCCTGGCTGAATTCCCCCCTTCCCTACCACACACACACACACACACACACACACACACACACACACACACACTACCTACGCATACAGCGCGCACACACACACACACACACACACACACACACACACACACACACAAATCAAAAGCTCCAGTGATCAAAGGGAGGCATCATTTCTCTCTACTGCAGAAAGAACTAGAGTCATGGATACGTGTTTAACAAAGTCTTTTGAAGGTCTCCTTTATGGCTGTCATCTATATTTTGAGGTTAGCTATACAGATTTCTCACACAGATGCATGCAAACACATCACACATACAGTATGCAGTGCACACACTAACAAGGTGTAATGCTTAGTGCATATCGTAGCTGTGAAAGAGTAACAGCTGCTCCTGAAACAAGCAAAACTGGCTACTGCAAATATTTAGATATTTTAGAGAAGGACAAGGCAGGGTCAAGCTGCGATACAGAGTGGGCATTTAATGAAATGGATACTGTAAAATGCGTGAAAATGAGACCACAAAACAAATTAGACACTGATGACTTACTCGCCAAAGCACAGAAGGACAATCACAGTTTGTAGATTTAGAAAGTGGAAATGAACATAAGACATAATGGCATAAAAGGAGACAATTTAAGGATACCAACGTAGGACAATAATTATTGCCACTAGATAGATAAGTAGTCATGTATAGGCATTACAGGCTTAGCCCAAAATGTTGAATGCCATCAAAACACAGTTAATATCACAATACAATAAATAAATACATTATATACGTTTTGTGTTAATTCCTGTATTCACCATTTAGCCATGTGTCTGAAATGGATACAGCCTTTCCAGATTGTATCATTCAGTCCCATTTACTAGTCCAATTGCAACTATTATTAATTATTATTATATTTTCTTCCTTTAATGTTCTTTTCTTCTGCATTCTCTCTAACTCATCATACCCCCCCACTACACACACACACCCCTTACCATCGTATGGATTAGCTCTGGGGTCGATTTCCCTAAGGATTGTGGGTAATGCCAAAGCTGTCAGCGGTCTCACCTGCATACTTGCTAACTCTAGCTGTTCCATATTGATCAAACTACATATTGATGGTAATTTATCGCCCCCTGTTTTACCATATGAGTCTACTGATTCATGGGATGCTGCCAAATCACCCTCCATTTGGTGCAAATAAACACCCTGTGCAAATGCCCCATAGCTTATCCGCCTACAGGATCAGGATAAAGTCTTGTGAACTGATTAAACCTCATTAAGTGATACGGATGCAGAGAAATAAGTATTATTATAATTTATGAATTTTAACGTGTCTGTTCACTTTGCCAATCTCCTATTCACCATGATTCTTATCGCAGGGAAATGTTAATACGGAATGTTAATACGGTTGTCATTTATTTATGAATATGTTAAAAACCAATAGATAATCAGATATCAGGCACATTGATGGCAATGCCAAATTGCATCTTTCACTCCCTATAACTGTCTTGAGGCATGGAAATGCATCACCACGGCTAATCCATGTTTCTTTAAGTACCTTTGTTATGAAACAATTCCTACACACTGAACACTTTTGTTTGTTTGTCTTCTCATATGTTTAGATATGTTTTACTATAATCTAATCGCTTTTAATAGATAATCACTTAGACATTTGGAAAACCTATGTATTTTACAGTAACCTGTTTTGTAAAGTAAAAACAACAACTATTGTCATCCACGATTACCATATACAACAACGCTACAGTAACTGATTTCACACAGTGCAAGCCACAATTGATAACCCTATAAAGGAGTTGACTGAACACTTGCACTTCAACAGGGAGCATAGGTACAGTATATAGAATATGTGACCAAGGAGCCCATTAAAGCATATACTGTAGGGGTGGGCTTGGTCCGCACAAAAGAGGGGGACGGTTTCTTTTTGTTACATTTCTAAAGTCAGTGTACTGCAGTATACAGGAAGTATTGTAATACTAGCCTGGGAACCAGACGATCCTGAGAGCTCATGTTTCATTTGCTCTGGCTGATATACCTGCACACCAAGACAAGAGTTCCACCCGGCCTGGAATTGGACGGGCCAATCACAGTATCTACATTACTGCAATATGGAGTGGGATTGTAACCATGTACAGAGCATGTTTTTCATAAAGAACTACTATATAGAGTAAGTGTACATTTGTTAAAAGGATACATCCCTTCAGATGAACCACCTCATTTTCAAGGAGGTCCGAAACACAAATATATAAATTAAATACATAATTAAAAACAACACAAATACTGTACACTCACACAAAGAGACAACCGGCCTAACCACTTCCCCCACTTCACATAATGACCCCTAGAAATATACCTAAATACATACAATATATGTACATAAGCATCTTTACATTTACGGCATTTGGCAGACGCTTTTATCCAAAGTAACTTACATGTAGTACATTTGTCAGTAGTTGGACATTCACAAACCAATGGCGGTGCAAGCCATGCAAGGAGCAATTGGGGTTAGACATCTTGCCCAAGAATATTTGCAGGTAATGCAATAACTCCAGGGCTTGAACCCACAACCTTCTGGCGGGGAGTCCAACACCCAGACTACTAGACCATCCTAAACCAATATCAGGTTTCCATGCATCGAGTTGTTACAATTACATTGTTTGATTAACTGGTTGTTTTAGTAATGAAATTGAGCATGTAAAACTGTATTGTGTCTGGGTTACTAAATCAATGTTTTCATGGTACTTCACAAAACACTTACATTTTATACCAGTGGTTGTGTTTTGAGAGATTTATATGAACACACAGAATGTTTTTTAGACTTTTTGCATTAAGAGTTTTGAAAAATTATCACTGTACTTGTTAAAATAAGATTAAAAAAAGTATTACTTTTAGGAGCAGGACTAATATTTGCTTTACATAATTCATCTCATTGTGACATTCATGAGTCTCACCGGTTTTTTTGTGATATAGCTAGAGATTGAACAAAAAAACAAAACGTCAAACTAACGTAAATCAGGGATATTGACCATTTTAAACGTTTAAGTCACAAGATACAATATGTTGTGTGTGTGTGTGTACTGTATGCTGGGGTCCGCGTGCCTCTTTCTGTTGTGCAAATCCTGCCAAAGGGTAAAGCCATGTCCTTTAGTGAGAGATGATTTATGTACAGTTCATGCGGCCATTTGGTATGGGCTATTATCCTGCATATGATTATCATTATTCTCTTTTGCCTGTTAATCACGGCAATCTCCCTGGGTATGTTGGCAAGGTGATCACATTCAGTCTAGCTGCGGAGGTACCACTCCACTGAGGTTGTGTTGTCACTGAGGAGTATGGGGCCTGCATTACCCAAATGAAAAACAAGGGAGGGCAAGAGGCAGATTTGTCACTGAGTGATTAGAGCTCTCCCTGGAACCCCTCTTTGATCCCGCTGGTGATATTCAAGGGCATAGTGAGGCACAGAAGTGTCTTGGCAAACACGACACAGCTGGTGTATTTCTGCACCCTCCTACAGGGAGGACACTCTTTTTCCCTTTCTCAACCCGAGCTTTGTCATTGCACCTTCAGCATCAGAGTCAAAGCAGTCTCTGCATTTCTACTCTCTCACACAGTTCACAGAGCACAGTGTTTTCTTTTTTTTTATCCAGTTTTTTAGTATTATTTTTGTTGATGTTAACGGAAATTTACATCCATCTTCAGTACATTTTCAGAAATGAGGACATTTTTGTTCTGTTATAGGCAACTTATAAAACAGCTGCATTATGAACTGCAGTGCACAGAAAATACATTTTTAGACTTGAAAAGATGTGGGATCAATCTCTCAGCCTTGTGGAGGAAACTGTGAAGTGTCACGGTGGCGAATAAAGGATGTCTAACTTCTTTTCCACAGCAGATGGCTGTATAGTCCATTAAAGATATGGTGTGGCCCGGGTCATTTGATATCCCTTCCAGCACCAGAGAAGCTCCGCCTTAGAAATGATACAGCAATCCCTTTGACTCCATCATTACACAACACATGGGGACTGCACATTGATACAAATACTGAACCATATCTCCACATATCTCCACAATGACTTCTCTCACACCTTCATGATTTTCCTGGTGAGAAATTGTGCAATAAGACGTTTTCTGCTTATAGAGTTTGGGTTGAGGGGGTCTGTCTCAGGGCACTGTCTTCTCAGAGACGTACTATGATGTCATGTTAACAGAAGCAACACGGCAATATATTCATGACATTCATGTTTCTATTTTAGAAAGACTGTGACATGTTTTAAGGTCGAAAAAACACAGTGGGCAATTTAGAAGGGTTACTCTTTCCTGTTGATAAAACTAGCTGCCTGCTGTGGTTTCATTGTTCCAACCTGAACCGCTTTAACGCTCTGAGACGAGAATAGGAAGTTATAGGAGCCAATAGGATACCCTGTTTTAATTTCAAGACACCTGTGTTAGCGAGTAGGTGCCTGACAGTGTCCTGAGCTAGTTCCCGTTGGCAGGCTATCGAGCTATTTGAAAAAAATGCGTTGCAGCAACAATTTTGCATTGTTTGGAGATCTCGAATTATTGCCGAATAGGTACAACTTTGCTGAGGGCACTTGTGTTTTTTTTTAAACAAATACATTCATATGCATTTAGAAGTGGTTTTCCAAGTCGGTATGACTTGATGTCACTGACCATTGGTTTTCAAAGGAGTGCAGCAATAGATTAGTGCATGCACAGCACTCGATATCAGTAGCCAAATACTGTAATTAGTTAGCGGCTCTGCACTCTGCTCTCCTGGGACTAGCCCTGTCTTGATTTCACCAGCAACTGTGGACCTGCAAGACAACATTTTTTCATTTGCATTGCCCTGTTAGCATCAGAAGGCAACTGGGTGTAGTTTCAAGGGTTAAACCGCTGGTCGTTGGTCAGTGGGAGCTGATGAGATCTATATTGTCTTGCAGGAAAAACAAACCCACAGGCGCATTTAAGACTCAAGGTAAATATGGGCTGGTCGTGCTTCATTTATTGATTGTGGGATACTTAGCTATTGATGATGGCAGGGTGCAGTCTCCCTGTCTTCACTGGCCCTGCTGTAATTGCCTCATTCCTGACTCAATAAGCTCATAGCTGGCATGCTGTGACCTGTTAAGTCAATGCAGCCATGGCTCATGACTTCTAGTTGGTGAAACTGTGGGTTGTCAGTTGTCAGCAAACACAAGCAGCCCTGCGCATAACACCATGAATAAACATTTGGATCTAATGTGCGTATGGTTAATAACATTGCAAACAAACATGCTGTGTTGAGCACATAAAAATACTAAAGTGTTTTATTAGCTGGTAATGACAGGCACCGTTGCATGTAGCCCACAGTAATGTTGTGCAGATAAGCAAACAAATGAGAGAAAAAAAGGTAGACATTTATGTTGCCTTGCTTCAAGCTAATTGTCTCTCGGTGGCTAATTCTAGTTATCTGACTTTAAAGATGATTGGGTCAGTTTAGCAGACAATCTTATCCAAAGCGACTTACAGTTAGTAAAATTACATCGAATCCACAATAACCACTAACCTATCCTTTCCCTATTAGTGTGTGAATATCTTTGTACAGTATATGTGTATTTGCACTGTGCATACAGTAACAACACTTGAGAGAAAATGCAAACAGTGGAAACAGCCTGTTAAATGATGTGCTAACAAATACGATAAGGTAGATAAGGAATAGCATACAGAGGAAAATGTACCCTAAAGCAACAATGACAACACATCTATCTACAAATGATGTGGGCATGTATTGCTTGAGTGAGTGCAATGTATGTATTATATGACCTATATATGTCATATATTTATATACGGCATATAAAATATGCCATATAAAACAATATAATTTATATAAAGATATCATTATGATATATTTGCCAGATATTGGCCATATAATACTGATTGTGATTTGAGAGTAATTGAAGTTTAGTATGTTGGCTAGTGCATTTATCACAACGTTCTTAATAATAAGGGAGCACACGGAATGCCTCTTGAACTTGATCATCACATCCACATTATTACATTACTTACATCATGTTTGCATACTGTATGTCAATAAACATATCTATATCAAGGTAAAATATATTGGGACATTTTATTTTGTCAGTATAGCATACCTATTGCATTCAGTATGCTGTGCATGTGGCTTAGTGAGTCCTTCTATAGGACTTACAGAATGTGGGTGTGTGCCTGTAAATTCCAAGTTGGTTCTGCCTTTACGCAATCATAAGGCAGACAGGTTGCTCTTCTTCAAGTAACACTGTGGCAATTCTTCTCGTTCCTCTTCACTTTGAAGTGGCTCAGTACAGACAAGAGCTGAAAATGCTGTCCGTGGTTCATCCCTTTCTCTGGCAACAGTTCTGGAAAGTTAGATTTACACATGTTAAAGTCGTTCAACCCCTCTTTGCGGATACATAAAAAACCTGCCTATCATCACACAGGCAAACACAGACAATGGCTCACTGAATAAGAATTACAGACTAACCAATTCAGACTTATTTTCCGCAATATATGTGCTTTCCTGTGCCAACAAATATTTCTACTCTTGTGAGACAAAAAGCATTCACCCGATAGCATTCACTCGTGCAAATGTAATTAGCATGTCATATTCTGCATGACATAGCAAACAAGTATTTAAAAATAATCAAATTAAAAGTTATAATAATAATAGTAATAATAAAAACAACAAGAAAAAGAAAACACTATTACTGTTTATCTTTCTCTCTGTTTCTACATAACCACTGTTCACATTTGCAGTCAAATTTCTTCATTTCCTTTTTTCCTCCCTCCTGCTTTTCTTCCAAACTCCCTCTCATCCGAGCTGGCTACCTTTTAGCCAGTCCTTCAGGTGCTGCATCACCTACTGTTTGTGTGGGTAAGCAGCTCAGATCAATCAGTGTCCAATGCAGTTCTTTAGCATATAAATAGTGCTTTGAGGTTGATAATACCTCAAGGGTATTCATCTAATGCAATATGCAAAGGCGCCTGAAGCACACCATATATATATTTTTTTTATATAGTTTTTTTTATTTTCTTTCATAGCAATTGCAGAATTTTCTACAATACATAATGTGAAAACATAACTTATCACTGAACAAAATAAAAGTCAGTCTCATTTTCAAATATGCCTGTCAAGTTTTGTCGATAACTGGCCTGTTACAAAGCGAAGGTTGGCAGACCTTTGAAAGCCAAACTCATCCATAAGCCGATACACGTCATGAGTTCTCGACTGCTGACAACTCCCCTCTCTATTCACTAGAGATGACATTTATTTTAGTTCTGACCTTTTCCAAGATGGACGGCGAATCAGATCATTACACCTCAAATCTCTGGGTTTTCCACATTGATAAATTACTGTACAGAAATGAAAGTGTCATCCCTCTCGGTGTACGGGTATCCCCAGCGTTTGTGAGCAGTCGAAAGAGATGCATGGCCATCCTTCATGGTATCTTTCCCTTAGAGTATCACAGGGCTCTAAGTAGGAACAATGATCTTCATATGGTGTTTTCACACAAACAGATGGAGGTCGGCAAGGCCTTTCTTTTTTATATAGTGCATCCACATTTCATGGGATGGATATACAGTAGATTGGGGTCTGACATGGAGATTGAACTTTTAACCCTCCTGTTGTCCTTAAAACATCGTCTTGAACCACCAGACGGCGCCATCTGATTGTGTATGATTGTGTCTATCTCTTTATTGTCATTGCTGTGTGTATTTATTTCTTTATTAATTATTTCTTCATGCATTTGTTTGTTTTTTCGTGCCTTTTAACCCTCTTGTTGTCCTCAGGTTTCAAACTCACACCTTGTTGTGCCAGCAGGTCACATCATATGTCTGTGTAAGCTGTAGAATTAGGTTTAGTGCCTTCTATCTGCCACGAGAGCTAGTGATTTGGGTCATTTTGACCCAAAGGACATCATGAGGGTTAAGATGCCAATTATGCAGAGTTGGATAGTTGGATAGGAGCCTATCTGATTTAAGATCTCCTGTTAATGCATGGGTCTTGTGTTGATTATATCAAGTGAAAGATAAAAACAAGAATCAAAAAACCTTGTACTGATAATAGTCTGTAGTATACAGTATGGCAAATGCACACATATACACAAGCACATACTGGATGTGTCTGTGCATTTCTAACATTATTTTTGTATACACGGTACTGTATATTCATGCATTTGAAAGGTTAGGTGAGCTTCTATAAGGGACTGTATGTATTGATGTCCAGTAGTTTTTATCGGGTATGTTAATCTGAAATGTCCAGATTTTAAACACACTCAATCTAATGCAGAACATTAGGTCCTGCTTCACATTAACCTTGGCCTTAAATGGCAACAACCTTGTCATACCCTACATACATCTACAGAATGGTGTTTGGGTTCATATAAGATTATGTTATTGTCACATTTCGTTCCCGGATCTTGCCGGTATGAGACCTGGGGAGCCAGCCAGCACTGACTATACATTGTTTTCACCTGGGTTGAGTGTTTGATTGGGTTCACCTGGGTTTTTTTCATGAGTATTTAAGGCTGGGTTAGTGTAAGGTTTCTTTGTGGGATTTTGTGTGTATGTTGGTTGCCTTCATGGTCTGTAGTCAGAGACTCCTTTGTACCGTTTTGTTTTTTGATTAAACTCACATTACTTTTGGTTACTTTTCTGTTTAGCACCTGAGCTCGCGACAGAATCTTGACAGTTATTGTTTTGTACTTGGCTGAATATGAATAGGTGCTGCATCTGTGCAGATGATATTAATTGTATGTGATTGTAGATGAGCTGTACTTTTTTTTTCTTCACATTACATCATGTGGAGGGTGAAAGACAGGGCATCTAGGTCATTTCAGTCCATCACATTATGAGCAGGGATGCTATCAGGACATTGAGCTCTTCTGTATTAGTGTTAGAAAATCTGGAGCTGGCCATAGCATGACTGCTAATTAGACCTCTTTATATCAAATGAGGGAAATATCAACACATCCATCAATATCCAGCTGTGATTCCTGGGACTGCAACATGATGTTTATTCTGAGTGTGACTAATGCAGATAAATATAGCTCATTTCGTGAAAATTCCATTAACCATTAGTGGCATTTAGTAAAGGTTGGATATTCATCACAACTTGATCACTTCCACATTGTGCCGCTGTTTGTGTGAACGTCAGTAGCTGCTGCTGTTTATAACATGCAAGATGTTGTATTATAGTTTCACTCAAGCAGCAACTAGTGTTAGCCTGATGTAAGCAGACCCAAAATGAACTTTGCGAAACACGTTCCATTGGTGACTGCTTATAGTCGGGTTCATTTTGAAACTATTGGAGCAGACTTAAACCAATCACTGTTGGCTGTTTCTGTCCCTTAGAAGACTGATTTCTGGCAATTTTGTGAGAGCAGCAAACTCAAAAACGAACAATATAAGCTAGAACATGTTCACACCTACTTAAATGAAATCTTTAGTAGGGACGTCACATAGCCTTTTCCCATACCTGCGCAATCTAAAAACAAAATGGCTCCCATCTTGTTTTGCCCTCCTGTTGACCCAGTCTTGAAGTCAAGTACTGTGGATGAATATTGAATATGATTCCAGAGAGTTCTCAGAGCGAGGGAGAAATAAAATCCCCATACCACCTTTGTCATCTAATCTATGTACTGTATCATGGGTTGGAACAATTATGTATGACAAGGAACCCACTGTACAGTTAGCTAGTGTACTGTGGTGGTTCTCACACAAGGTAACCAATTATTGGTTAATGGGATATACATAGATTTTTTATAGCAACTAATCATGGTCTTTCTCTCCGTAGACTCACGGTAAACTATAAAGAATTACTCATTTGTGCATTTAAATAAGAGTGTAGCTTTACCATCCCTAACAAGCTGGTGTGTTTACAACTGTACAATATGCTTCATCGTCTCTACTGTACCTTCACTGAATTGTGAGTCACTGCACAACCCATCATTATTTTAAACGTACTGTAGCATCCAAGCTCCATTAAAAATACATTTTTTTGTTTGCTTGTATCATTGTGTAACCTTGAGTTTCTAGATGCTACAATAGTCAAAGATCAAGCTTTCCTTTAATGTTCAAATAACTTTTTACATAAAGCAATAAATATAATAAATGAATGAATGACCTGAGGAACATTTACAGTATATGGATTAGGAGGCAATAGAAAGTGGGTGTGGGAGAGAAATAAAGCACCTTGAGGGAGATCCTGTGACTCATTTAAAATCATTAAAACTAAATATAATACCACTTTTCTTGATTGCATTATGTCTACATTTGATGTCAACGCCTGTCAGAATATATATATATATATATATATATATATATATATATATAAATAAATAAAAAGCATTTTTAGAGGAAATACTAAGTCACAGACAGGCTGGGTTCAGGCTGCACAAAATCAGCTCAGTAATGGGCCATCCCGACACATGTGCGTCGTCATGAGCGATTTTGTGGAGCTGGTAGAAGATCATCAGTCATTTTATTTTGTGCGGTGTGGCAGGGTGGAAGGCAATCAATGCACCATCTGGGAAATCTCAACACGAAGACTGGAATGTCAGTTTTTTTGTTGTTTTTGCATTCTCTCATCTAGTATGACAACTACTACATTTTCCTTGACGTTGACCCACACAAGCTCAATAGTGAATGGAGAATGCTGGGGAATCTATGCCCGATCATTACAACAGCAAAAAGCAAAACCAGGCTCGGTTCGGTTTCACTCGGAAAAAACACCTGTGCCTTTTTAAATGTGCTCTATACGATATTTTAAACATAAATATAGCAGCAAACAACTATTGTCTATGTAAAGATATAGTGGAGTATTTGCGTCTTGAGCAGAGAATGACATCACACTCCCTATGCGTGCTTTGTAAACCGAGCTCTTCTGTTCTTTGTTTTCATAGCCAGGCCAGTGAATGTTTGTGCGTGTGTGTGTGTGTGTGTGTGTGTGTGTGGCCCATGGAGCATTTGTTTTGGTTTGAGATACTGGTGCACTTTGAAAGTCAGGTAGAAAGTCATATAAAACCACTTTAATGTTTTCTGCCAGTACTTTGATGGAGTAAAATAAAATAAGTTGGCAGGATAGGCTAGTGGTTAAGGGGGTAGATTCCTAGTCGCTTTAGATAAAAGTGCCTGCTGAAATAGTAAAAAATGTTGGTGAGTGCATTTGGAAGCAACTCAGTGAGTTTACTACCTGTTCCCAGCATGAATCTGAAAAAAGAAACACCATTGAAGTCATTGTGAGCCCATTTTAATCATTCTAGAAGATAGGTGAATATATGGATAGCTAAACAGAATGTTTTGAATTTCCTACTGGATTACCTCTGAATGTGAATGAATGGCCAAAGAAGCAGTGGTCAACAATAACACAACAATAACATTTGATGTTACTATAACATAATATCACACACTGACCATTGAGAAAGACAAGAAAATGCATAATCTTAACCATTCCTTATACCTTTCCCAGAAGACTGAATCTAATACAAATGACATTTACAATCTAGTAAATTAGTTTCTGCTGTTACTGTACTGTAATGCTATTAAGGTGTTTCCTTGGGGCGAGATGGAGCATAAGATTAAAATCCCAAAGACTGTTTCGAAACATTGCGGTTTTATAGCAATAATAAATCAACTAAATAGCTGTAAAATAGCTCAATAATGTGGAGGAAAAAATTTTAAGGTAATACAATCATTTTTATTCCCATATTGAGTTAACTGTATACTGTAGAAAGCATCACACTATAGGCAACAGTTATCACCAGCCACACTAAAATAAATTCCTTAAATAGTAATAATAATCAAATAATAAGCAATAATCAAAATGTAAGTAAATATAGAAAGCGTTTAGGTGCCATGCTTTTTTTTTTTTGATTTAGTGTATAACTTAAAGGTGATATGCAAGGTGTTTCAGAATGTTGGACCCAATTTGAAATCACTGTATCTTTGCATCCACAGACTTCCCATGAATGAAACTCTTAACACTTGAAAGAGATGGGTATAGAGTTTACTTCAGTGCGTGTGTGTGTGTGTGTGTGTGTATGTGTGTGCATGCATGCGTACGTGTGTGATTGTGGCCAACAAAGAATTTGTTTTGGTCTGATGTAGATGAGCATAGTGAGACATCTAGTGGTAGAGCATCCACTTTAAACTCGCGTTAGACTTTGTTAAAAACAAAAATAGATGTTTTTCCCAGGTGGGACTTTCTGCATAACGCTGATTTGAAAGACGTTAAAGATGATCATGGAGCAGCTGGCATTAAGTTTCATTGACCTATGCCTGTGATTACAGTGTGAAAATATCAGCCGTGCTCTTGTGTAAATGTCGTGCTGAAGTGTGCAAAGTTTAATCGAAACAGAACGCCTTGCCTGGTCTGACACAGTGTTTTTCGAACTGCGGGTTGGGACCGGTCAAAGTGGGTTGTGGGATGCCTGTGGGTTGATGAGATAAGAACTTTCTAAATAAAATAAAATAATCAAACAATATATTAATAAAACATTAAATACAACAACATTTTAAGATTGCAAGTTAATAAATTCTAACAAACGAATTAACATGTTATTATGTTTACTATAACTTGCATTCATTTCTAATGGCGGTTATGGCTATTTATATGCGTATATACTGTATTTTACATATTTAACCCTTGTGATGTCCTTCGGGTCAAAATGACCCTTTGTGGCAGATAGAAGGTGCTAAACCTAATTCTACAGCTTACCCAGACATATGATGTGCACTACTGGCACAACAAGGTGTGAGTTTGAAACCTGAGGACAACATGAAGGTTAAAAAAGGCACGAAAAAACAAACAAATACATAAACAAATAATTTATAAAGAAATAAATACACAGCAATGACAATAAAAAACACACTAAAATCATACACAATCAGATGGTGCCGCCGAGTGGCAAAATACGATATTTTTAAGGACATCACAATGGTTAAGCTATACATACAGTATATAGATTACAATTAATTCAATTTCATTCATCAAAGTTGTATTTTATTTCTTTATGGCCTGCTGAAACTGGTGATAAGGAGATGGGGCAGAGATTATCCAACAGTCTGAACATATAATATAATATAAATGACAATAATGAGACGATGTAGCTAAGGTGGGTGGTGACAACAGAAGAGTGAATGCACCATTTATAATGTTGTACGCTTGTAACCCCACTTATGCATTGAAGGGCATGCATATATTATCATAAATGAAAACTGAAATAAACATAAACACACCAAGATGTACTCAAATGCATAATATTAAATAATGTATAAGTTAACAGTCTCCACTGAAGGCCATTGTGTTTTATCACTGTTAAACATTTTGAATTTGTAAATGAACTTATTTTTCATGAACTGAAGTTTGACCTGTTCTATGCTACATTTAGGTCAAAGTAGGCCTAATGTAGAGCATGTGCTTGAGTATCATTAATAATATTTATTTTCTTCCTACTGTAATTGTTATAATAATACTAGATACTAGATATACATTTATTGTGTATATTATGCAGTTCCTTATGTAATTTTTCTACTCATTATTTCATTCAGTTTCACAACTGCTGCTTTACATGTGCTACAGTAAAACTTGTGTTAAAGAATTTATAGGGAAAAAAATGATCATGCATATTGGAAATATCCATTGAAAATCTCAGATCAATAGAACATTGTCCTTGTTTGAACTCACTTAAACAATTTTCATCTATGTATCCCTGTGTAAAGAGCACAGGGCTTAGTTGTAGAATATTCTCAGCAAAATCCCTCAGTTAGCACTTGTGGAAGGGAGGAATGGCCCACTTGTCTGGGTCTATGTTTCTGAGTTAACACAGAGGAGCATGGGAATCAATGAACATTAAATGTGGTTGGTTAGGAAAGACCCCAAGCACCTTTCACGCCTAGATGCTCTGCTGAATTACTTGAACAACCAGTCCAGCTATAGCTACTATACCTGCTAATGTACTTGTGGTCCTGAGAGGGTCCACTGGAAGTTGGTAAATGGGAAAATGCAGCTGGTGTGGGACAACAATATCAGCACGAATCTGCTTAAAATGAGAAGTCTTCCCTATAGTTAAAGCTACGGCTAATTTACAGTATTATCCAAATGATTATCCCTGTACACAATAATAATAATAATAATAATAATATAATAATAATATAATAATAATAATAAGTTATTTATATTGCACCTTTCAAACAAAATGTGCAACTCAACGTGCTTTTCAATTGAAGACATTTGAAAAACAAAGGATGAAGTGGTCAAATGAATAAAAAAATAAGGAATAAGAAACAACAGAAAACAAGATAAAAAGTC
>JAODUG010053843.1:0-15237 GCA_027564795.1 Aphredoderus sayanus
GTACAGTATGTACATACCACCATTTGTACATATGTGGTATGTACATATGTACAGTATGTACATACCACAGCATACTGTTCAGTCTGTGATCAGACTGTTCACTTCCTCCCTCTCAAATGTGAGGTGTACATTGGCCACTTTATTGTCACCGCTGCAGGTAATGTTACCACGGCAACACCAAAAATATTCCAGGAATGTTAGAAGGTAGACAGGCGTACACTTCTGAATCAACGCCCTGATAAAGGTAATCCCTAAAATCCCTAAAATATAGACATACAGTAGTGTGCTATATGGTATATTGAAGGCACAAACATATTAGAAATTAGCGGAAGTTTACAATTATGGCATGACTGAATACACTAATGCTTGCTATGAGTCCAATAAGGGATGATGATGATTATGATGACGATGATGATTAACATATACTTGCTGTATAGACTGGGTGCAATGCAAAACATGTACTGGGTGGTCTTTAAAGCAATTCCATCTTCATCAATATACTGTACTATGAGAAGTAGAAGTAGACATTCTTTACCTGCTTAGACTATACTGTATACTGTAGCTCAACTCCAAAAATGGGGTTCCATTTACCTACAGTATTTGGTTTAAAATCAGGTGAATAAACTCTAAATAAAATTCAGCTTTATTTAAACTTAAATTCCCTTTGAAGTACACCATGTTACCATCCAGTGTACAGGGCAGACTACATTGTTCTAAAAAGTGCTTACAAAAGATTGCCAAGACAGAGCCCACGTTACGTCAGGTTTTTGCAAAGTGTTTGGGATGTTTTAGAAAGCTGCTGTGCACTAATTGTGTCTGTGATAGACCACATGTTACTGGCTTTGTTCTACACACTCAGTTTTATATTCTCTTTTATCTACTTTTTTCAACTATATCTACGTCTGTACTCTCATCTTCCCTGTTGTCCTACCATCTATTATATTGTTCCCTGTTCTCTCCTCTCCTCATCTCTTAATGAAGTCATCGTATCTTACTATTCCTTCCTTTCATTTGTCTGACCTTCACTTTATTCCTGTTCTCCATCTCCCTCATGTCCTCTCCTCCCCTCCTTTCTCCTCCTTGTCTCTCCTTCCATCCTCAGGGGACTCTCCACAGTGACTACTTTGCTGCCCGCTAATCTGCCACAAACACTCCCGTTAGTTGACACCCCCGCCTCTGTTTACGTGACCTCTCACTCATTCTCTCTCTCTCTCTCTCTCTCTCTCTCTCTCTCTTTGTTGGTAATCCCTCTGGTGTGTTGTCTTTCATGGCCTGAGGTCCCTCATGAGACGTAAGGTGCCTAAACCCATTAATCTCCCTCTCCCACAAACTGGAATTAGTGCCCACCTATGTGTACACGCTCTACTCGGTATAGCCCTCAATCTCTCTCAATCTCTTACACACAAACATACATGCACACACCAGTCATGCAGATACTAACAATTACCCTGCTTTTAGCTGTCTCTCTCTCTCTTTCTAGGATATACACACACACAAACACAGGCACGCACACAAACGCACAGATACTGTAAAGAGCACATAAATATAGACCCCATGCGATGAGTAATCACTATCGATTCACCATGAATAATTCAGACATTTTTGTGGAGCCAGAAGTTCTTTCGCCAATGTACAGTAAGTGCTCCACTTCGCATTCCCTCACTTCATTAGCGTTCCTGAAACTCTGATGTTGACTACTTTATACAGTACACTATGTACCCTCCTACACATACACTAGTATGGTCAGGCTCCTACAGTACAATGCACCACTGTCTCTAGGACAAGACATGCATTTTCATCGCTGTTCAGAAAACAACCAGGCCAACCTTTGTCTAGTTTATGTTATGATGACACCTGCCTGCCTGTTAAATCACCATCCTCACATGACTTGGATGAGTGTTGTCCAATCACCTTTGATTGACACATTCACTATTTGCACAACTTCTAATACCCTGGATATTTTATCTGGTAAACAACCTCGTAGATGAGTAGGCCATCCTGCCTAGTGATGTGGGGATATGGATTCTCAGAGAAACTTCTCAAATGTCTCTGCCTGTCAGTGGCTGAGTCAAATCCACAGTTTATTTAAGCCCCGATTAAGTCGGCCCTTGGCTCAGATGTGGGGTTCATTTTCCCCTTCGGCGGTGATTAAGGTCAAGCTCCTCCGTCTACTCTTTATAACTCCCGAACTTCTCGAACTCCCACTTCCAAGCCTTAATCCTGTTCCAGTTACAATGTCTGGTCAAGTCAAACCTGCCAGATAGGGGAAACACTGCTTTAATGTCTTTGCGAGAGCCCATTTATATTCAAAGCCTCTCATCATCTCTGGCGTCTATAGTTTTCAGACAGGGCAAAACATTACCATATACTGCTCCCTCTAGTCAGGTGGTGTGTGTACAAATATACAGTAGTAGGACAATGTGGAGTGTGTGTGTGATTATTACTTTGATACAAAAGTGTCATAGTGTTACAATACAGTATTCATCACAAGCGTATTGCTTGTGATGACATGCAATGTCTTGCCAAAGCTTATCATAAGGATTTCATCACAATATTTCCTTCTCTTCTTTAGAACAGTCTCAAACACTTAAAGAACAAACACACACATTTTCGATTACATTTCTCCATTGACTATTCGTAAAATCGTTATATTGTATAACCCTTGTGATGTCCTTAACCCTTGTGATGTCCTCCGGGTCAAAATGACCCAAATCACTAGCTCTATGTGGCAGATAGAAGGTGCTACACCTAATTCTAAATCTATTTTAAGCCTGGAACCAAGCCAACCAGCTACAAGAATAGATGTGACCATGAACAATTTGATTCGGAGCAAAAACATTATAAAAGGCAAAGGTACAAGATTGTGTACATAACTTACTTTAAGGTTAAAGTTGATATTCTTTTCGGCAGGCACAGAGAAATGTGAGTAGATATTTGATGAATTTGACAATACATGTACTGTATAAGCTTACAATTAGCTTACAATAGCTGACTATACATTTAAGTCCTTTTTTGCTGTCTACTAAGCCTATAATAATTAAGTACGGTTATATTCTTTACATTGTTTCTTCATCCCACGTGTATTATATCATGTGGGAACCTGTTAGAGAAAATGAAGACTCTTTTAGTGCTATTATTTCTCTCTCAAGGCTTAGCCAGGCTGGGAGTAGCAGTGGTGTTGAGTCTGGACATCTTGCTGAGGTGTGTGCAACATGGGACTGTAATGACAGCACACCGGCCAATGAACACGCAGGCAGAGGAGCTGCATTCATCTGCATGTGCTTGTGTGTACGTGTAGTGTGTGAACAGTGTGTGTGTGTACTACTTGTACTTGTGTTTGTGTATGTTAGGGAGAGAACGACCACTTAGTACAAAGCTACAGTGTACAGATGATTCATTCTGGGTACTGTTAGCGTTAGCCGAAACTAGGCTCTCCGCTTTTCTCTGTATTGTTCCCGTCATCACCCGCTCACCTCGCCCTTCCTGTGCTCTCCTTTCTCCTCTCCTCTCCTTCCTTCCTTCCCTCTCTCCTGTCCTCTTCTCTCCTCTCATCTGCCTGCGGTTCTCTCCCTCCAGGCACAAATCAATGTGCTTGTTAACAACATCCAAGAATTTTACTGTGTTTCATCAGCACCTCTCATCCAAGTCAGCTGCACACACACACACACACACACACACAAAGAAAGAGCGAGAGGCTTGCACTTTATAGTGACTTCCTAATGCCTTTTTGTCTGTGATGCGAGCAGTTTTGTTGGCCCTGCTGATGTGTTGCTGCATTGACTCCCAACTCGGCATGACGTGCGCTCTAATTGGACACTGTGACACACACACACACATTACACACACACACACACGCACACACACGCACACACACACACACACGGAACTGGCTGGCTGAACTCTCCAGCCTTACTCTGGGCTCGATGGGGGGTCTGGTGTGCTATGGCCTGCCTGCCTCTGTTAGCAGGAGCTTGCTTGTGTTGTCATGGTTACTCATAAGTGCGTGTTTTTATAGGGAATAGATGCACAGGCAGACAGATAGACACATAAAGGACCCTAACATTTTTGCATAGGAATCTTATTATATTATGAACGTAACCTAGGAAACTAATAACTAAGAGTTATGGGGAAGATGTGAAATTGAAACATGAAACACATATTAATTCATGCTTGAATGAATGCAGATCTCTGGTTTCCCATGTGTTTTAGACATGTAATAACGTATTTTATTAAACAACAATGGTGAGAGGAAAAAGTAAGATGTCTACATGACTTCATGTCCTATTTTGCAAGAAGAGGGTGAGAAGCTTCCTAACTTCCTTGTATGCTGTACTCTGATGTAGGACGAGTTTTACTCCTAGTCAGACCTTCAGCACTTCTCCTATAGGAGTGATTGTGAGATGTTTGATACATATGAGTGGGGGAAGGGGTGAGAGAGCAGGGCAAGAAAGTGCCAGATGAAGAGAGAGATGGGGCGCCTAAAGGTAAGAGGCTGTTTCCATCTCAGCGTTTAGTGCTGCTGTCTGGAGGAGGTTAGCTTGTTATTGGCCTCGAGCCTTAAACACTGTGGCTTCAAGTGAATAAAGAGAGAGAGACATTAAGACAGACAGCATTAGAGAGAATGTTTTTACTTGGTGTAAGAGAGTCAGAACAACTTTGTAAAATGTGTGTGTTTGTGTGTGTGTGTGTGTGTGTGTGTGTGTGTGTGTGTGTTTGGTTGTTTGTGTGTGTGTGTGTGTGTGTGTGTGTGTGTGTGTGTGTGTGTGTGTGTCTTATTTCAAATGCATACCTAGGTGTGTGCCTTGACCCAATATCTCTCCCGGGAGATTGAGACTGAGCAGTTTAAAGGTCCACCGGTGTCTGGGCTCTAAAGCAGCCCAGACACACTCTGTTCTAGGAACAAACATTAATCACCCCTCCTTTAACTCGTTGCCTTTCATTCCTCCGCCTCAGGGTAGAGAGGGAGAGAGAGGGCCAAGGCGAAAGAGAGGTGGAAATGAACGACTGAGTCTGAAAATTAAAAGTTGAAGTGTGCCAAATGTAATTATAATAGTTAAGTGCTTATTAAATGAACTCAGAAGTTAAGGGAAGTTGAAGCTGAAGTAGGAGTGTAGATGTACAATCAATATCGGGGTTTTATGTGGATTTTCAGATTTAAATAATTGAAAATACTTTACTTTAAGTGACCTTACATGGTTATCTTTTAATCTAAAACCTTTCCCCCACCTATTAGTGTGTAAATTAGATTAGTATTTCAATATAAAAGATTACCACAACAGAACACCACTAAAATGTACCATGTGTACTCTTTTACTATCATCTGTTCATGCATTACAAGCAAGGGGGTTTTGTGGCTATGTACCTCAGATGGTGTGTGTGTGTGTGTGTGTGTGTGTGTGTGTGTGTGTGTGTGGATTTAACAACTGGGATTTAAATGTGATTAATGCCAGAGGCATCTTGATCAATTGTGGCTTCTTCTCCTACCTAATGGCTTGAAAAAAGTCAAGCTGTCAAAAGTGGGCTCAAGCTAATGTCAGGCTGGATAATATTCCTGTGTGCCTACACTCTTCGATGGGAGAAAATTGGACCATTTTGGAGCAGCCAGGCCTGAAATTATGCTGAGCGTGAAAAAGTGTTGATTTCACTTAGGCAAAATAGATTGCTGTCTTCTCCCTCACCGCCCCATTTGTCCTTTGTGATCCTTATTCCTCTAAATACATATCTTTCCTCTCCACCTTGTACCCACACTGCCCTCTGTTTTATGGAGAAGATTCTTACACAGCTAAACTCTTGTTTCTCTGTATCACAGCCAACGGGCGCTACAGCCTGTACTTTATGCGGCTCATTTAGAGCCACTTCACTGCTAAGCCGACATTTTACTTTGGCGGATGTGTGTGAGAAAGGTACTTGACACTTGGGTGCTGCAGAAGCCTTGTCCCTTTAAGGTTAATTTCCTTGAGCGCTGGTGCTGTGAGAGATATATGCTTAAAATTAGCTTGCTGTATCTGTTGAGCTCTTCACGCTTCACAGAGATCTCCAGTGTAAAACGATTACATTTTGTTTTACATGGGCTACAGTATGTATCACAGCGATAAAACTCATTTTTGTTTTTACATTGGTTGCACTACCATGCTTCTCCAGAGTTATTTGCACTTGTCTCTTGGAAGTAATACAGGAAATAAGAGGGGTTTGTCTTCTCTAATGCCTCCCAGGGCTAAAGCCACTTCTAAACCACTGGCTTTGCGTTGAGAGCCAGTATTAAGGGGGGAACATTGCACTCCATTCAAGACTGGTTTAGCAGGTCTGTGGTCTCCAACACAAATCAATATAAATTAGTTCTGCTCTGCGCTGTCAGCAGAACAGTAGTAATGAGCCCATTATATTCATATATGTGTGTGTGTGTGTGTGTGGTAGAGAGTATTGTACTGTAGGTGGGCACTAACTGTATATCTCACATCAAATCACTTCACTTGTTTTTTTCTTTACTGTATGTGTGTGTTAGTAGATGTTTATCAGGTTATGGTGTGTCAGAGCATGACGTTAGCATCTCAAGCAATTACCGGTGACCCCGAACCATTACTATCATTTAACACACACACCCACACACACACGCACACACACAGACACAGCCAGCCATATGAATTTGTATATACTATGTGTGTTGCATAACCTTTAACTTGCGTGCGTGAGTGTGTGTGTGCGCGTTTGGGTGTGTGTGCGTGCGTGTGTGTGTGTGTGTGTGTGTGTGTGTGTATTTTCCAACTCATTCCCCATGGCAACCTCCTTCACAACCAATCCTGTCTCATATTCTTCATGATTTAGTAGGACTTGATGGAAAGTTGCTGACGAAGGAAACGCATTGCCTTGCATGGTGTGCTGAGAGACAAAGCAGAACTTCATTAACCAATTATGTGTGTGTGTGTGTGTGTGTGTGTGTGTGAATGTGCATGTGTGCACGCGGGCTCATGCTTGTGAATACACACAGGCCCAAACACCATCCTTGGATCTCATTGGGCTCTCTCTCTCTTTCTCTCTCTCTCTCTCTCTCTCTCTCTCTCTCTCTCTCTCTCTCTCTCTCTCTGTCTCTCTCTCTAGCTCTCCCTCCTATAAAATTCAACATACTGTATGTCCTCTTCCTACTCTTTCTCTGCCCATAACTCTCTTTTTCTCTCTCTCCATCTCACTTCTGTTGCCAAAACTTTCATAGAATTGAAAGGGAAAACAATCATAATACAAATGCAAAGTTAAGGTATAAGCCGGTTTATTAACATTTCATTGCAGACATGCCTTTGCAAATCAAACCAATATAAAATAAGCAATCATGCATTTCAAGGATTAGCTGGTCTTTTTATCTTATGTTAAAACACAACAGCAGGCATTTCTGTGGAATGTTCCACTGGTAATAGGAGAATACATTTGAATCAATCAACATTGTATATTCTCCAGTATGTAATAAAAGGCCCAATTCTCCATGGTGGTATTGCATGATGCTGTGGCTGCTACAATCGCTCCCCCAAGTCATCCAATCGTCTCACTTTCAGTATCACACAGTTCTCAGTGTCTGCACCATATCCCATGCCTCTCACCAACAGCACAACAAGAGCAATTTAAAGGGGAAAGTGACTGGGCTGCAGTATGCCCCCTCCCTCTGACACCCTACTTGGCTAAACACCTCAGACATACAATGGTTACATCCCTGTTGGTATATTAGCTTGTCACACGATACAAGCTGGTCCCATCCTACCAGCTAAAATATCGCTGTCCAAAATGCTTTCGTTTAGACATTGCCTCCAGTCCACATGCGGGAACTGTTAAATAAGCACATTCGATATGTTAACATTGCTGTATTGATGTGTTTCTTGGTGGGGTGGAACACCATCATGCAGGAAATAAGATATTGGGGATTTAATCATCAAACAATTATAACTGAGGCTTGAAGTTCATGTACAAATTGATTGCTTTAAATAAGATGAATGGATTTGTACATTAAATACATACATTGAAGGACTGCACATCTCTGCCAATACCTTTCCATAACTGCTGTCCTTTGCTCATCCTGCACTCCTCTTGTAACCCTTTCTGCTTTTCTTTTCCCCTGTTCCTTCCTCTCTCTCTCTCTCTCCACCTTGCCTGCCACTTCTCCTCTCACCTCGCTCCACTCCTCCACCTCTCCCACTTTCCCACTCTCTCCATCTCTCTTCTGTAGCTCCTTTTCTGAGACTTATGTTATCTCTGACGGAGAAGGAGGGTTGCTCTTTCTTCTTTCATCTCGGCTTCATCGGTTCTCTCTCTCTCCCTCTCTCTCTCTCTCTCTCTCTCTCTCTCTCTCTCTCTCTCGCTGTCTCTCCATGGGTCGGTGTTTATGAAGCCTCAGGCTGTCTTATCTGGTGAGCCTTGCTTCTGCAGATAACTGGGGCCTGTCAGTTGCTTCTAGCACCACTATGGGGTGTGTGTGTGTGTGTCAGAATGAGAGAGAGAGAGAGAGAGAGAGAGAGAGTACTAAAGAGTGAGGGAGAAGAAAAAAAACATTACATTAACACACATACAATATAAACACACACACAATTATCCCACACAGATTTCCACCTCCTGGGTGTAATCAGAGGCAAATGTTTATATGATTACATGGATGGTTTGTGGTTTGATTACAGCATGTGTGTGTGTGTGTGTAACTGTTAATTGATTGAATAGGGAATTTAACATGTTTCTCTATGAATAAAATGAACCTTTCCATAAATATATAATTTCCCAGTCTCCTTCCATCCCCCAAGGTGCGCTCTTGCTGGCCAAAAAATAATTTTAATGT
The DNA here is from genome assembly GCA_027564795.1 of Aphredoderus sayanus. Lineage (NCBI taxonomy): Eukaryota > Metazoa > Chordata > Actinopteri > Percopsiformes > Aphredoderidae > Aphredoderus > Aphredoderus sayanus. The sequence goes on from JAODUG010053843.1 coordinate 8,807, forward strand.
GAAACATGGTTATTAGTTGTCTAGCTACAATGTTGGTACTTATTATTATTAAGAGATTATATTCTGAAACGTTGTTGTCTGATTCTGATCTGATTCAATCTGATTTGCCCAGTTTATCCATTGTTGATCTAGTTGAATATGACTGACATGGGTGGATTTGAATGTATAATATACAGCAGTAAATGCGCATTAAAGGCATACATTAATCAGAAGATCTTTGGGGAGGCTTTAGGTCAGCTTCATGCTTCAATTTAGGGTTAGGTTAGAGAAAAGGTATTTTGCGGGTTATTATTGCGTGTTAATCCTCCCATTGCCCATGGGTCAAAATGGTTAGGTTAAAACCAGTGAACCACAGTTTTCCTTAACATTATTTTTATTTTCAGAAAACAACCATAAAATAATGCTTCTGATACTGTAGGTCGTCAATGGTTTTAATAGCTGCTTCCTTATAGGACAACTTGCAAGATTTCCATCCACGGACTTGAATGCATGACGTCAAGTATTTGAAATTTGATATCAAGTTTTGTGAAATCTGTTTTCCAGAACAGAAATTTCAACAACCTTGATATCAACTTTAATTTGAAACCCAAGGCATGCATTTGAAACACAAGGACAACAGGAGGGTTAAAGGTCTGCATCCAGTCTAGTCTTTTAGAATACTGTACTGAGACACAGTTCCCTAAAACTTTCCACCTGAAGAAGCTGACATATTAGTCAGGTGGCTTAATTAAATAATTGTTACTGGTTGGATAAAAAGCGCAATTTTTTGCATGATGTTTCCTTGGGGTATTTAATCTTTTAGCCTAGAAGCCCTTAAAAAATGTCAATATTTTCAAGTCATAACAAGGCCATATTACTTGCAAAATGTAAGAATTTTTATATAAATGTAACTTTGCCATTATTACATTTAAATCTTATTTTAGTCATATATTAGCCAATCAGGATGGTTTGTCACCTTGCATCTACTTGTTGACTTTCACAGGGAAACAGCCAGCACCCCAGCCAGAAACCCTTGACCATAGAGTGCAGGACTATTAATATCTGGGCACTACTGTATGGTTTGACCATACGCTCTTCTTCAAACTCAACTGCCAGCACGTATTCTCAAAATGGTAGCAATGGCCCTTCTTCCTCAAGACACGTAGAAGGCTCCAGGCCCATCGGTCACTTCCAATTTGAAGTAAACGTTTTTGGTCAGTGGAAAATATTTGGACATTAAAAAAATAAAAAATTAAGTGTTTTCTGAAACTGCCAACCCACTTACACACACACACACACACACACACACACACACACAAACACACACAAACGCACACACACACACACACACACTCACACACAGCAAACATAGTTGTACTCAATATGTACAATATGTACTGTATGTATCGTCTTATTTAGACATGTACTACAGTGTCTAAACGTACTGTATGCACACACATTACAGTGTTACAATGGTTTGATGCGCACCTTCACCTCACATGCCTGTCAGCTGAAAGAAATCTACACACACACACACACACGCACGCACACACACACACACACACACACACACGTCACACACATTAGTCCTTCACAGTACTACAAGGACTAATTGAGGACGAAGAAATAGACAAAGGTGTCAATAAACACCCAAAGGCAGCAAGTCTACGTGTCTGCCTACTGTGTGTTGTCTTATGTTGAACTTTTATTTTGTAATTGCTTTAAACCACACAGTCCTTGTTTGGCCACTTTCCCCAATTTACATACTGTGACATTTTATTATTTGCATGGTGTGTGTGTGCGCAAACGTGTGTGCGTGTGTGTGTGTGTGTATAATTGATGAGATGCCAGCCTAAAGACAAGAGAACCCTTGGTAATTGGCTCCAGTGTGGCATTTAGATTGTGCCTGAGACAGCCGCCATTCTCCACGCGTTCGATTTGTAGAGACGGACACAAAAATGGCCATTATAAGCTGAATATGATTCCATGCCACAATATCATAAGAATGTGTATGCTGTATGTTTGTACATAAAGAAATTATTCCCTTCCTTCCTTTTTTGCATCCCTAACCTTTGCCAGTCTATTTTACCCCAAATGACAGGCAACATTACCTGTACTCTACACCTGTACTGTACACCTGTACTCATGTGTTTAGCATCACTGGAACTATCTAAAGCATTTTTATATAGCCACCTTGGTCTGCCAATGACATTCCATTATGACAGCCTGGCAGACAAGTGGAACTGATAACCACCTGCAAAGCAACAAAAGACCTCGCTGATTTAGCATGTCATGGAAAGAAAACTGATAACACACATTATATTACTGCTGGCCTTCAGTGAATAGCTGTACATCTTGTAGCTATGTGTGTGTGTGTGTGTGTGTGTGTGTGTGTGTGTGTGTGTTTGTGTGCGTGCACATGCACATGTGCATGACTGTAATAGAAAATTCAAATGAACATGTAGATATGTAGAAAATGTGATGTGTTGCAGAGCCCGACTGGATATTTAGCAGGTTAAATATCTGGACCTGTCGGGGAGTCCAAATCCTATAATGCGAATGGTGTCGTGACTGATAATGACAGCATTGATGACCTATAGCCAATGAGAGTGCAAGAAGGATGAGATGAAAACAAGGGGGAGGAGTAACTACCTTAATATGTAATAATAAATTAACTGCTTGAAGAAACACTTATCCCTTGTCGACACAGCGTTTCACATTTTAATGACTTTCAATTCTAACCACATAAGTGGTGCAAACTTTACGAATGCTACTACAGATAAACATGTTACATTATGTCCTATTTCTAAGTAATCTGCTTCAATACAGCATATTAAAAGAGAGACAGTGATGTTGTGATACAGCGATCTGACGACTTTGAAAGTCATGTAGTGTGAACTTGGTGTTAGAGAGGTGCCTCACAGCGTTTCAAACCCAAACAACAATGTTTTACTATTGTTGGTTTCAAGTAAAATAGTACTCCAGTAAACACATCAAGACGTAAATATTGTTTTCACAAATACAGCTAGCAGGACCAAACATTTTCTACTGCAAAACTAGGCCTACTACTAACTTTTTCCTCAGCATTGATTTTCTGAGTACTAGTGAACTCTCCATTTTTACTGACAGGCCAAAAAATATAAAATGTTCCCAAAATGTGAAGCTGCTGGAGAGCCCTTCATTATGTTTGAAGAGAAGAGAATAAAATTCTCTTGCAAATGCACTATTGACTAATGATGTCTACCTCTCTATGGGCAAAGTATCTACTTCAAAATCCAACATGGTTTCCCATTACCATACATGTGAAGTACAGAAGCCAAATTAGGTCCATATGTGCCAAATTCCTTCTTGCAGAGTCAACAGCTGTCTTTTGTAACACATTATTGACACATATGCATGTAGTCAAAAATATACACAGACATGCATACAGTACAAACAAACATAGTGTATGCACGCATACTAATTTATTGTACTTTTGCATTGTAAATATTGTATTATAACCCTTAGCCCTTAACCTGCATATTTTTTATGTGAATGTACCAAAACAAAATGCTAATCGCTGGAGAATGCTTCCATTTTGGACATATTCTGTAGAAAGATGTTCATGTGACTGATGTCCTGAAAACATACATAGTACGTACATTTTCTACTTCTGCAATATGTGCTTATCTGATGACAAGTGAATTAAGAGCCATACACAAACACCCCATAGACATACAAGCAGACTTCAACTGTAGATAGAACAATAACATACTGTAACATCCTTGATAACTTTTGTTTTACAATTCAATTATACCATTTTTCACTGTAGACTTTCATCTCAGGTCTTTTTCACAGATATCTTCTTCTCCATGTGGCTTGTATCTGCCAACATGGCTGCTCTAAGTGCTGTGTTCAAGGCTATTGAATGACCCTCTGGATAAGTACTTGAGCTGGAATGACTTCGATAGAGCTGGCACTGTGAGATGAAATTCCCCAGAGGTACTATTTACATTAGCTTCCCCATTAGCCTCTAGCCTCCTCTGTCACAGCAGGTCCAAAGTAAAAGCTATCAGACCACTCATAGGTCAAATATCTGATAGTGCGGCTGTTGGCACAGTAACCGAGAGGTCCTCTCAATCGATGGAATGAAACTGGGAAGTAAATCCTGACACAGTGCGCAAGGATCTAACGAAGACATTTTTCTCTTAGTTTACAAACCTCAATTCCGTAAAAATCTGGCAATGCAAATGTAGCACCCCTACTCTCTAGCACCTACTGCATATGCAGTCAATGCTAATTGTCCTACTGGAAAATGCAGACATGTCCCTGCAAATGACCACATCTGGACAGCACCAAATGTTGCTCCAAAATGTGTATATACAGTACTGCATTAATGGTGCACTCAAAGATGTGTACAGTAAGTTACCCATGCCATCGAAACGGACATACTCTTTTACCATGACAGAGGCTGGCTATTGGACCTGATTCAGATGAACGTTTGTTTATTGCTTTTCCTCTTTAGCCTGGAGAACATGATAGCTAGTTTTTCCAAAATGATTTACAATGTGACCTCATCTCATCTGAGATGGTCAGTGGCACAGTGGAAGTTTGCTTTGTGGTCCAATAAGTCAACACTGTAAACAGTTATTTGCAAAAAAGTTCAAGCCATCAGGAAGAAAAGCACAAACTTTCATCAGCATTAGGTCCAATATCCAGCCTCTGTCATGATAAGGTATACTGTATGTCATTTTCAGTGGCATGGGTAACTTACAGTACACATCTGTGAGTGCACCATTAATGCAGAAAGAATAATTTTTATACTGTTCCAACATTTTCAGAATTTGGATTTGTACTTTAAATGTTTTTATGTGTCTGCATGTACAGTGTGTTTTTGTATAAAGGGACATTTATCTCAGTGTAAACAAAATGCTAATGAGAGGATTGCTCCAGCAGCTGATGTCTTCCTGTTCACTCAAGAGGTTTTGGTAGCAGCAGGCTGTTTCTGCTTGGCTTTGGTTTCTGGGATCTACAGTATGAATATGTTTCTCTATGTGTGTGTGTGTGTGTGTCTGTGGGTGGGTGGGGGTGTGCACATGCATACCGTAGTTGTGTAATAGGGATAAGTAGAGTTGCAGACAACACATTTCCTACAACACTTCTAACCCTCCAATTAAACTGTTTCTCTTGCATGCCTTCCCCCACCCCCGTAGTTTCCTTCCTCCATCCACTGACTGTTCTAGTGGTGTTTGGAAGAATAGGTCATTCAGATCATAAAACATGCCTTTCCATCTCTTTATATTGTCATTTCTTGTTCTGTAATACCATGGGCCTCACTGGTGTTTGTATATTGCACTGGGAACTGACAATACACCCGGCTGTTGAAGTGGTTTTCAACTTCCACAGGAGGGACTGAGATCCTGTGATGTATGTGTACACCATCTGACTTTGATATGAACCAAAGAAGTGCTTGTGTTCACAAAGTTCACATCAAGCATGTTGATCTGTCTTTGGAGTGGGGCTTTAAGACTGCTGAAACATCCAGCTCAGAGGAGCATTTAAAACACTTATGTAAGCCATCTACAATCCATTTTGTCCAGAAAATGTATTTGAAGCCTATTTGTGTAGACTGGCTAAAAAACATATTTGAACACATTGTAATCCAAATTACTGTAGGAAATACTGGTGCCTGGAACAGTACATGCATTTCAAAGAAATCAATAATATTTTTATAATGCTTAGTTCATCGTCAAAGTCGTTTAAAAGACAGTCATTCTGGAGAAAGCTTTTTGATTTTTGAACTCAACAAAAACACATTTCTGCTCTCTCAGAAGCTCTGTCCCACACATTGGAAACATACAGATTACTGTAGGCTACTGTAGGATATGCAGTCTGCGTATCTTTGTTTGTGCTCCTACCACTCTGGTAACTGGTAAACCCAGTGTTGTTTAATGTAATGTTTAATGTGTCACATACATAGACGATTGTAAAACAACTATTGGTGTGTGTGTGTGTGTGTTACAGGTTCCTAGGAGTGCCTCCAGGCAGAGGCAGTTGTCCGTTGACTGGCCCCCTTCCTTTTGATCTGATCTACACCGATTACCATGGTCTGCAGCAGATGAAGCAACACATGGGATTGTCCCTCAAAAGACACAAGTTAGTAGCCTATCTATCTATCTATCTATCTATCTATCTATCTATCTATCTATCTATCTATCTATCTATCTATAGATTGTAATGGAAATTTTAGAATGAATCATTGATAGACTCTAACAATGTAACTGTAAACATCGAGAGGCATTGTGTTTGTTGGTAGATACTTTAAATGTCAACGGAGCCACAGAGGTGTGACTCCATATTAACATAAAGTTAAACCATTTGTTAGGTATGACTCCATATTAACATAAGCTGAACCATTCGTTATCTGTGACTAGCGGGGGGGCCTGGTCTTTGTTTAGGTTAAGGCTTGATCT
>JAODUG010053864.1:0-10270 GCA_027564795.1 Aphredoderus sayanus
TGTGTGTGTGTGTGTTGAATACAGATTGACTGCTGGTGTTTTGTGACTTCCTCCAGGTCATAGGAGAGGATTATGTGAAGGACCTCAGCCAGCTGATGAAGCTAAATGACTTAGTCGACGATAATACCTTCATAAGAGACGTCGCTAAAGTGAAGCAGGTAGGGTTCTGTTAGAATTTAAACTATATGCAAATGATTCAACCAAAGGATGGGGAGATCAGTTAAATGAGAGAAAATAATATCCTACTTCAAAAGGAGAAACACAAATCATGACATACTGACAAATAAAAAGGAAAAGAGCAAGCATATTGCCGCCTGTAATTTATTTATTATATTGCAGTGCTGCATATGTTTGCTTGGAACACGATACACACATTTTGGGATGGCTGTTGCTGAGATTGAGCAACTTGTTTGTATGAAATATTATGCTGTTCGCAGGACAACAAGTTGAAATTTGCCCAGTACCTAGAAAATGAGTACAGGGTGAAAATCAACCCATCCTCCATGTTTGACGTTCATGTGAAGAGAATCCACGAGTATAAGCGGCAGCTCCTCAACTGCTTACACATCATCACCATGTACAACCGTACGTGAATCATTTAAAGCTCTGTCTTATACACTTGGTGTGTTGTTCTTTGACTAACTTACACACACCATGCTGTGGTAAACCCACTCTGGTACTGAACAGTCTCAAATGTTATTTAATCTAGGTGTAAATATTTTGTTAAATGTATGTTGAACCAGAATTGTATCTATTGTGCTTTTACTCTATGTACTGATATCTAATGTGATATATACCTGTATTATATATTGTGATATACTATGAGTTGTTACAAGTTTCCACTTTTAACTGATTTCTTTTCTTGAAGGCATCAGAAAGAACCCCACTGCACCTTTTGTTCCCAGAACAATGATCATTGGTGGAAAGGTAGTATCAAACAAACTATATAGTTTTTTAACAGTACTAATCCTCAAAAACACAGTTGTATTTGGGTCTGATGAAGTATTAACAACTGATTTGGGTTAGATTCTTAACCAAACTGAATGTGAAAAGAAGCTACCATTGTGTGGCAACTGCCTTCTGCAGGTTAAATACAGGCTACAGGAACTTACATTTTCTATTGACTGATTTGAAATAAGTGATGTAAGAAAGACAGTTACAACATCATGCTTGTTAGGTTTGTCCTCTTCTAGTCTATCTCCCTCTAAAATCGCTGTGGCACACTGTAACTACCATTGTCCACTGTCCCCCCCTGCAGGCTGCTCCAGGGTACCACATGGCAAAGTTGATCATTAAACTGATCACCACTGTTGGTGATGTGGTCAACAATGACCCTGTAGTGGGCAGTAAACTAAAGGTGATCTATTTGGAGAACTACAGGGTCTCCCTGGCAGAGAAAGGTAAAATGACAACTAACTAATCCTGGAGTGTGGCTAACAAGTTCATTTGATTATTGCATTAGAAGATTTTCATGCAAAGATATTAATGTGCTTATTCAATCAAGCCATGTTCTGTATTCTGTTCTCTGTACAGCATAACTATAATTATAGCATACAAGTTATAATATAATGTAGCTTTAATTCATTTTAAAGTAATAATTAGTATATTTTTCTATTATTAAATACTAGCTTAAATGTTTTTTATCAGACGTGATATATTTGATTGTTATTGGTGTTTGGTTATGCTGTTCCGGCACAGTGATCCCTGCCACAGACCTGTCAGAGCAGATCTCCACAGCAGGCACCGAGGCCTCAGGCACTGGCAACATGAAGTTCATGCTGAACGGAGCTCTGACCATCGGCACTATGGACGGAGCCAACGTGGAGATGGCAGAGGAGGCTGGGGAGGAGAACCTCTTCATCTTCGGCATGAGGGTGGAGGATGTGGCTGAACTGGACAAAAAGGGGTTTGGGTCTTTTTAATGTAGCTTGTAACAGTTTTTTTATTGTGCTTTTATAATGCACACAGCAATGGGCCTTATGCATGTTTTTCCATGATGTGTGAAGTTTAGTGTAGTCATTGTAATTAATGTAATGGTGTTGTTCTACTGTAGCTATGACGCCATGTCTTACTATAAGACCATACCAGAGCTGAAAGAAACTATGGACCAGATCAAGAGCGGATATTTCAACCCCAGAAATCCCGACCTTTTCAAAGACCTCACTGAAATGCTCTTCAAGTACGATCGGTAAGTAGCAGCCAAAGTATGCATTGCAATTGTTGATATTGCAAAGAATCAAGGCCAAGGGTCACTACTTCAGCCGATTTAAATAATGTACATGTCCTCTTTAGATTCAAGGTGTTCGCAGACTTTGAAGACTACGTGAAATGCCAGGAAAAAGCAAGTAAACTGTATAAGGTACGATTTTCCTCATTTGGTACCATATGGGTTAATATTGTACAGTTGAAAGGGTTCTCTATCAGACATTTTTGTCTAAAAAGTCTTATAGAATATAGATCTAGAATTGTTTTCATGTCTCACTGCTGGCTTTGACCCTAAGCATTATTTTGAGAGAAATATTTTCTTGATAAAAAGAACCCCAAGGAGTGGACAAGAATGGTGATCAAGAACATCGCTGCCACGGGCAAGTTCTCAAGTGACCGCACCATCACAGATTATGCTACAAAGATATGGGGGGTGGAGCCTACCAACTTGAAGATCCCACCTCCAAATGAGCCCAGAGAAGCCATTGAAGAGACAGCCAGGGCTTTGAGAGAGAAAATGTGAGGTTTCCTGAAGGTCACCGTGTGCATTTTATCAGGAAAGAAACACTTCTCTAAATGTCGAGAAGCGTTTATTTACTACTAAATGTAGTAAATTGTGTAGAACGTTATCAGTATTATACATGGGTCAAATAGTATTAACTAACAGCTAACTGTAACCTGCCTGCAGTGCCTCAAGAATGATGGAATATCTTATATTAGAATAGAAAGTTGGCTTTCAATAATAAATGACTTCACCTTCCTATAACTGTCTACATTTGATCCTATTTATTCAAAAATTATATAAAAGAAGTGTATGAAAACAGTTTCAACCAATGTTGACATGTTCTAGTAGACTGCCATTGCTCTATCAATGAAATAAAATCACAAACACGTTAAATCATGATTTTTCTGATAAACTGCAACAACTCTCCTTTCAATGCCATAGGATGCGCCCTTTAAGGCAAAGCTGGGATAGTGTTGTACGGAGTGGTCTGCACCACTTTGTGTTGCCATTTACAGTTGTGTAGGAACACCACGCGCACAAAACGGACAGCTAGCTAGTGAGGTGATATTCTCTGAACATGCAAACGTGTATTAGCTTACATTCGTAGACTACCTTTTTAATAACAGGTGTAAATTAAAAACACTGATAATTTTAAAGAGACAACTTTTTATTCTTATCTGTTTTACTACAGTATTAACTGTTTTTTTACAGTCCCTGAATAGCCACAAAGGTGTTTTGAGTTATTTGGACTTCTCAAGTTGCAGTGGCCTTACGGTCTGATATTCAGCAAAAACTTCCTGTGGAGGGAGAGAGACATTCATTTCAAAACTACATTTGCAAAGAGGGCAATATTAAAACTTGAGTTCAATTCCCAAATGTAAATCGTATAGGTTTTTACATATTAAGTACTTAGGTAAGAAGACTGTGTGTGTGTGCGCCTGCATGCATTTACAATAAGTAACCTACCCCACCACACTGGACAGATTGGGGTCCAGGTACATTTTGTTGTGGGAGTACCCTAAACTTGCACTGTAGGAGACCATTTGAACCTGACCCTCCATTTGTCGTTTCTTCTGAGCCTCAAGAGACATCTGGTACAGCTGGAAACACATGCAATTATGTCCACTAAAGGCTCCAGAAATTATTATAATTATTATGTATATTAGGAGCATACTGTAGAACATGCCATATACTTTAGTATGTTACAACCATAGAAATCTGGTTACATCCTGTACATGTCAGCTTATTTTGTAGTTCTAACGTACCTTCTGTCCCATAGAATATGGCACAATATTGTCATCTTCTGAATGAAACATAAGGATTGGACTCATCACACTCTTCAAACTGCAGGCATAATCATTAACTTTTACATGCATAGTCCATTACTGTTTGGAATACAGTATGTAAATAATAAACAAACGCAGTCAGTCACATATTAAGACAGATTTGATGAGCAGCCAATCAGCAACTCTCCACGAGAGATTGGCATATTACACACTATAATATGAATGTTTATTAAAAATATGATTGGTTATTTATTGGTTATGAAAGATTGCTAAAGCTATACAATGAAAATCAAAAGCATTTCACCGGCAAGTGTTTCTCAAATGGACTTACTTTTTTTCATTTGAAAATTCTATTTTGTTCATTTTTAAGATGTTCCACAGCAAGCCCTTAAAACCTGGAAACATCATGTACATCTAGAAAAGAGTTTAAACAGATGAGCTATTGTAATACAGATGGGATAAAACTTCTGACGTCTTTTGAAGTGAAAGGAAATGAGCTGCAGACTGATGAAAATCCCACAGATAGACTCACCTTAGACAGCTTATGGTTGGCCACAACCTCACCAATGTTTGTGAATGGAGCTTGAAGAATTAAAGCATCAACAACCGACCCTGACATTCAGAAACAGAATAGTATAAGAAGCAAGTCAAAGCCTAGTGAAATTAATGTTAAATTATTGATTCACATACAGTATTGTGGACTATTTTACAGTTTAACAGCATTTTATGGTTGATCTTGTATAAAAAATGTAAGGCACATGCTTTTGAAGGGAATACCTTACCTTCCTCCTGTACTTTCAGTACAGTATTTGTTGCCACTCTACAAAAAATAAATAAAAACGTATTTTTTTATAATAAGCATAGAATAAGCAAGAATTATAATAAGCCAATGTGTTCACATGTCCACACAAGCAAAGGTTTGAGACACACTGACCCAGTGCCAAGGGAGTGTCCCCACAAACACACAAGACCACCATTGCTGTGTTGCTTTACCCAGTGGTACAGGTAGAGGGCGTCAGTGGTCAACCCAGATTCACTTGGCTCACCACATGAATCTCCAAAACCTCAGAAATAAGGCAAAAACACACAGGATATTCAAACAAGCACAGTGTGACTTCATCAAGAACAGTCACAGAACAATATACATCCTCCTTCAATCAATGTTGAGCTGAGATACTTGAATTAAATGCATGTACACAACACACCTTTATTTAACAGTGAACAAGGTGTGAATCACTGGGCTATCACATGACTAACAGACTGTTGTGTCACTGTTTGACAAACTTACCAACGTTTAGAAGACATTCATTATTAGGACTATTTTTGAAAAAGCAAATAAAGTGGTTTTACCTCTGTAATCTAAAGAAAGGACATGATACCCTGCCGCACTTAAGATCTAGAAAACAAAATTCTCTGTTAAAAGAAAGCTGCACTTTAATTTAATTTGTCAAGTAAATTGTCAAGTTATCCAAACATTTAAAATCATACCTTCATCAGTTCTACTCTGTGACTTAATGCCCTGTAAACCAGAGGTGACAATAATTAATTCACAAACAACACAGACTTTAGTGCTCAATGATTGTGACCTCATGCATCCGTATATCTATGGTTAAGTCCACAAGCATGAGCAATCATATTATACCCACAAGACTCCATTAGGCTCTAGTCATGGGGCTCTATCACACACTAGTCCCACCTGGACCCTGTGTTGCCATGGAGATAGATAATAACAGGACTGCCATCTCCAAGGGTCTCCCTGAACCACTCAGGGCCTCTCCTGGAGGCCTCACCCCATTGGCTGACAGGAAGTGTATGCCTGTGAGAGAACAAAAAGAGAGTATGAAAGAGAGAGAGAGAGTGTGTTGTGTTTTGCTGTGCCATACAAATTTATTAAAGTGAGCACCAAGGAGCCAGTGATTTGACTGATTGACAGGGAGACCCCACAACACAAACCATACTGTTTTGGAGATGTTCTGACCCGTGTCAAATTCACGTAGGTCTTTAATCTTGCTCCTTTCTTCTGCATCCAACACGTTCACTACAAGAATGGACTGTTACCATCTTATAAGAACACATGCCAGACCTTCATACGAGATAATCACTGGTATCCACTTCATATGTGAGTGGTCATAATGTCTGGGCTCATCTGTGTATTGATGCTGCCCTCGCAATACTGATGCTGCTAAGTGGCTTGAACTCCTCTCTATTCCTCAACCTACAGAGCTCCTACTCACACCAACCTCTCCCTCCCCTCACACAGCCATCCACACCGTCATGGACGGTTGTGTTTCAAAACATAAACAGCGAGGGAGGAACGTGGCGTTCTGGGGGAGCGATAACACAGGGAATATGTATTTAGCAAAACAAGAAGTGTTTGTGGTTCACACTGGGTTGGTTTGGCTTAAGGAGGTGTGTACTAAAGTGTGTTGCTCTGCTCAGATAGTATTTCAAGGCCTCGAACAGGACCTACCACACCCCCACTGAGACATCCTCCTCAGTAGTAAGGTAGAAGTTACATGTGTGGTTCACCACATCCTCGGGTCGCCTCAGATCCACAAAGAATGGAACCCGCACTGAAACCACAATAGCAGTAAGTTACCCAGTGTAATTATACTGCAATATTAATACTGAAGCAAAATGGTGCCTGCATCTTATTACACATTAAACTATTATTAACCAAATCCATATCCACAAAGTGTCCATGGCAGAAACCATGTTTTATATTGATATAAAACATGCCTGTTCATCTGAAATAGATTGAGGAAAAAAAGTGTAGCCTACTTACCCAGATGAGAATATATAACATGTCCTAGTATCCAAGGGACCATGTATAGAATGACAGGCACAGAGACATAGACAGTGAGCAGGAGCAACACAGCCCTCTTCATTATTGCAACCTGCCAAAAATCCTCTTCAGAAAGGAAGTATTTTCGTCCTGCAGTTGAAAAGCATTGACGTTATTTTCTACTTGTTTTAAAAATGAACTGACGGCATCTAGCTCTCTTCCTGACATTATTGTGAAATAGTGAAACGAGGTCAATGTTCAAGTGAGATTCATCTGTTGCTGCTATTGGTGCATATGTAAACCATGTCATTCTGGAAAAGTATATACTGCTAAATAACATACACATGAAAATTAACAAAGCCAATATGAAAATACAATATTCTGACATGAATAATTGTGGGTATGTTAATGCAAAAAGGTGCAACCAGCTACATTTTTGTTTTAATACTCGTACAGACTCGTGAACATCTAATAAGGAGGACCATGGGGACCGAATAGTCAGTGTGTCCAGAAGTGGAGGCAGTCAGTTTGTCACCGCCCCTTCCTCTATCAAGAGCTTTTCAAAATCCGCTAGAAGATGCAGCCTTGCGAGTAACAAAGCGTTTACTGATCCCTGCAGCGAACACGGGCAGGCTGGCAGGCTGGCTGGCTGGCTAGACAGCAGTTCCTCAAAAAGTTGTTCACAAAAATTCTAAGATTTTTTTTCGTTCTTTGATTTTCCGGAGAGGATACTTTCAAGATAATCGCAACTAAAGAGACAACAATGTTGTAAGACTTTTATACCATATCTATCTTCAAATCGCAAAAGGAGGCGCCCTACAGTTTCAGGGAGTTTTGGTGAGTTCACACATTATTTCATAATCTTTCCTCCCTTACCTTTTATTGTTGGTATTTTTGGTACTTGCTTTAAATGTGATTTTTATGCTGCATCCCATAAACCAGAGAATAAACAGCTGTATGCAGGATGCCTTGGCCGCGTTCGCTGTGCCTGACTAGATAACTAGCTGTTTATCATAGCCCATTGCTTTATATGACTTTACTAGTTCAGCCTACTGATCATATTACTACTACCCCCTCCAGCAGGCACCATATATGCTGTGCTTAATGTACTGTATAGGCTGTAGGCAATAATGTGATAAATGCCTTCAGGCATTCAGTAGGGCAACTATTGGTATCACTTATCCAAGTGAAATTTTTAAAATTAAAATGCATTAATCCAAAATAATTTACCTAAGGATGTTGAAAGTAATAGTTTACTAGTAGTCTTATATACTTTCAACCCTCATTGTACATATTACATTTAGTTTTCTCAATTATTATCTGATGAAATGTTTTTGTCATGCCTTTAGTTCCTGGTGACCTTGGTGTAACTTTATTTCCCTAGTGTATATAATGCATACATTGGTGCATAGGCTAGTGATGACATGGGATTATCACAAAAATGTATACTTTTCTACAATGATCTGTGTGTGTGTGTGTGTGTGTAAAAACTAAAATAAATGTGGCCACTCTTTAATATTGCCACCTGTCTGTGATCCAGTCACACTCAGGGAATGGCAATGCAGAGCATGCAGCCGGTGTAGGGATTAACCTCCATCTCATGACCTATTGGTGACAGATGTCAGTCGCCAATCACTCACCCAACTACATTAAATAAATGATAAAGACAAGGAATATTTTACGATGACTTCTTTTCTTTTGAAGGGGGTTGTCAGATTGTGTGATGAAATACTCTGTTTATGGTTAATCCAGTTAAAGTAAAGGCGTAGGCTAATTGCCGTAATTTCATGATGCAGAGCCTTGGTCATTTTGCTGGTGCGGCTGAAAGATGCAGGCCACTGGCTGCTTCCAGCACCCCATTGTCTGTTGCAGTCAGGGTTGAGGGGGACACCTGGCTTTAAGCAGCACAGGCTGAGTAGCTGATGAGGCTGATGCTAACAAAGGGCAGCTGGACAAAGATATGGAGTATGATGGATGTGTTCAGAATGGATGTCGTCCTACATGCAATACTTGGCAGGCCTCTTATTGTGCCTAGTTATTTAGCCTATTGGTGTCGATGTGGTCATACACTCATTGTCTTTACAGTGAAACATTGATTGACGGGGCATAGTGATCAATGAACAATGATGGCTGTTTTTTAAGGAAAGAACACAAGCTACTGTACTTTAGATCTATTTGCTATTTCAGTCTTGTTTAATAGCCTACTGTACATTTCACTTAAGCTTCCGCTGGCAAGATACAGTACATGCCTTTCTTCTCCACTGGTGTGTTTTGAATAAATAGATTTAAAAAAAATTCTGTACATTGCCAGAATTGGCATTTCTCTCTATTCTTAAACATTTTTTTTATAAATGTATTCCACCAGTGAATTGTCACAAACACAGCTCATGCCTGTGTAACTGATACAGCTTATAATTGATGTTGGCAAAGGGCTGTTTTCTATATGTTTCGCTTGTCTGGTCCATGTATTTGTCCTTGTTCTTGTTTTAACGGTATTTGCTGTATTCATTCAAGCAACAGTCCAACATTCCCTTGTTGGATTCTTTGCACTGTTATGTCTTACAGTGCAGCGTTGTCAAGGAACATAGAACTAGCTGACAATCTAGGACTTGCTTCCTCTTTTATGTGCAGCATGCTGATGTCATGAAATCTCCCTGCTAAGTGTTTGTGGGGAGTCCTGGTCAAGGCCACATGAGGCTCAGACAGGGGCTGTGAATCTCCCAATTTGTCTAATTATACTAATTGGATTAGCCAAAGCCTTCTTTCTCTCTCCAGCACAAGTAAGACAGTGCTATGTAAAGTAGCAGTTGATGAAACGGCAATAGAGCCACATGAGGGTTCTCTTCGGCGCTGTTGCTCTTGATCTAGATGTTTCCATCATCGTAAGTGTTCTGATTTGAAATCTGATGTCGTCAGTAGTCTTTGTATTTCTGGTGTGCTGTAGCATGATTCTTAAAGTGAAGTGTCCTTATTTGTTTTGATTCTGGATAGGTGCGTTAGTGAAACACCTAAAGGGGAAATGTGTCAAATCTGCTGCAAGAACAGGATTTTTTCTGTCGTCTTTGCTGCTGTTGCATCAGTGTGTGTTATTGTTCCCAGGGCAGAGTGCTGTCCTGTGGGATGGGTGACGCCCAAGAGCAGGACCACTACGAGGAGCGCCTGAAAGAGGTTTTTAACAGTTTTGACTCCAGCGGGACAGGCTGTCTGACCCCAGAGGAGCTGTCCGAGCTCTGCCTGTCCCTGCACCTGGAAGATGCCACTGCAGCCCTGCTTGGCACCCTGCTGCCCAGCCAAGAGCACCTCACAGGCAGGGTAAGTGCTCCGCTCCACAGGCCATGCAGTGTGACCTTACAAAACACCCACCTGCCCATGTACCTTTCTCAATGTCCTCAAATAATACAGACTAAACACAAAAATGTAAAATTACATTATTTATTTTTTTAAGATCAGAAGATATTCCTTAGTGTTTATTCTGCTGATTGTGTTGGT
>JAODUG010053875.1:0-12260 GCA_027564795.1 Aphredoderus sayanus
GGCAAGGTTCTCCTCTAACATATGTGATCTGAATTGAAGGCAAAGCAAGGCAAGGTTATTTATATATGCCTAGCACAGTTCATTCACAAGGGTAATTGAAAGTGCTTCCCAAATGAGCAGAAGTGTAAGTGTAGTGTGTATTTATTAACTCAAACAAATACACATATAATTATGTGTAATGTAATGAAAATAATTAGTTACAAAATTATAAAGACAGAAATATAAAATGTTAACTTGACACAGTATATGAAAACATGAAACAGTGTAACTACTTGTTTTGTGCAAACATGTCAGCTCTCAATTGTGCGTAAGAGTGCTCTTGAGTGTTTGTAGATTCTGTTCTTACCTAAGTACAAATCCCAATTTAGAAAACATCCGTGAATTAAAAATGGGGAGAGTATAGAAAATTAAAAGTGGGGTTTAAGAACATATTTGTTCTTAAGAACGGTTGGTGAATGAGGCCCTCTGGTTCTAGTGCTTCAATGCTGCTGTCGTTACTAGCGCTGATTACATCGTCATTCATACTGGGGTCGTAAGATGTGGGTGTGTGAGTGTGTGAAGTTTCAGAACGGGTCCACCAAATATTATTGATGGTGAAGGAAATGGAGGAACAGTGAGGGATGCGGTTGCCACGCCGATGTTTCTCAAGAATATGGCTGTGAAGTCTTTGTATAGTTGCTGAGTCTTTGTAGAAGATCCTCCCTGCTGTTAGTGGTGAAATGGAAAGCAATAGGCTGGCAACGATAGTGATCGTAATGCGGTATGTTATAATAAAGCTGGCCCTGCTCTCCACAGAGCAATAACCTGCAACAAGACTAGTGATTGAATTAAACTAGAGGGTGTGCATACCACCAGTAGCAAGGGCTCTGCTCCTTTGAACATGGTTTTCTATTGGGATGAAATGAACACTGCGTTGTGGGGTGCTAATGTGTGCCCCGCGGAGACCGACACACAACCTGGGCTCAGATGTTGGATGTAATGGAAAATGGTGACGGGGGGGAGAGCAGTCAGGGATGTATTCTTTTGTATTAATTGGCTCGTTTTCAACTTGATCTCCAAGCGGAGATGCCTCTGTGGTGTTTGATGTTTACTGTTGTACTGCTACTAGGCTAAGTCTGCTCTCTGTAACTTATATACTGTAGGAAATAATTGTTTGTGTGAATACACCCTATAAAGTACTAGAGCCTTGTACAATGCTCTCAATGAGGGCATCCAACCTCAGATGTTTGACAGGACCAACCCATGAAATGGCTCGGCTCTGGAATTAGCCACATGCAGGGATTAGCCCTCATTAGGTCAAAGTTTATCTCACCAGCTCAACTTGCTTGTACATCGCTTAACATAACACATGAAGCTGAATTTACAGGGAAACACCCAACTGAAACGGTGGTATTAACTCTTTCTGTGACTGAAGTTTGAGCTGCCTGAGGTAAAGTGTCTGTGGTCAACCACCAGTCACTCACATTCCAGCGGCCTGACAGAGATTTGCACATGCTCTGTCTGTGGCCTTTTATCTTTGCTGCAATAAAATTAAATAAAGTAACCCAACCTCCTTTCAACTAATCCTCCGTTGGTCATTTCTAACACAGAGCCTGAAGGCCTATATTGCTGACACACAGTTTGCTAAAAGTATTGTTTTGTGACTACGTGAAAATGTCTTTGGCTGAATACATTTAAGATGACTTCAACATCATGAGCAGGGTTATCTTCTAGTAGTTTAATATGATTTCTCTTTTTTCATATCTTCTTGTCCAGTTTTTGGTATTTGTCACCATAATGTGTAAGGGATCTGTTTCTCTGACTTGTCCTGTCAGAACCCCTGCTGTGGTTGTATTGCAAGGCACTGGAGCTTAATGTGACCTGTTGTGTGTCCTTGTCAACAGTTCTCCCAGTCTGCATATAAGATGATAAACAATGTTGTCTATTTAGGGCACTTTTTGCCGTGGGTGGCAGTTTAGTTGGTGAAAAACCAAACACAGCTACACACATTCATTATGGGTCTATACACTCTGTCATTGTACTATGTCTGCTCCCACAGCCTTCGTTCCCTTTACAATTTATATTCTTGACAGAAGTTCTAGTTGTAATTCATTCTATGTTTTATTTTAATTTCTAAGAAAGAGACATTTTGCATGTATCACAGATGATAGCTGTCTCCTGATGTGATTGCTAGAACTCCATCCATTAAACGTATTGCTTCTATTAAGGTTTCATTAAGACACCATGACATGAGTTTTACAAATACAACAGTCAAGCTGTGTCTTGTAACTGTTTACAGCATTTTCACATGAAAAATATGAAATGTTGTGTGACGCTAATTATATGCACCACCCGAATTAACTCTCCCCCATATCACCATTAACAGTGATGTTAATCTTATTTGCTGGCTGTTCCAAAGAAACACAAGGAATCTGATTCACTGAGGATGTTAACACAATAATCCTCCTCCTGACTGAGGCAGGCTTAGTAGAACATTTTAAGTAGATGACATCCGTCCCTGTTCCTGGTCTCCAGTGATGGCAGAAACTGAGCCTTGACAGCCGTCAACATCCAACTGCAGTGAATGGGTTGACCCTCTATGCTCAGTTCATGCTTACTTCAAAACTGGTAACTGATAAAGAAGTTGTTTTTTTACCCGCCTTTATACCATGGGCTCCAACATCAGTATGTAATAATTGAACCAAGCAGGGATGCTCATATAATGTTTGTACCATTTCCTATGTTTTGGCATTCTTTTGAAGTTGCTTTACTTGATGTCATTCTAATGAGGGCTGATGTTATCTGCAGTTCACTGTCTTTTATCTCTAATTGGGTTGTGTGACTTAT
Source organism: Aphredoderus sayanus (assembly GCA_027564795.1). Lineage (NCBI taxonomy): Eukaryota > Metazoa > Chordata > Actinopteri > Percopsiformes > Aphredoderidae > Aphredoderus > Aphredoderus sayanus. The sequence continues at coordinate 2,827 of JAODUG010053875.1, forward strand.
CATCAATTGTACAGCCACGTCTTTATTCCCACTAGTGACGCCCAAGTTTGTTGTTTTTTTTATTTGCTCATCTGAAGAGTTGTGTTTGCACAGTTGTTCAATCCTCCTACACATCCCTACAGTTCTATCTGAGGGCAAGTATACTGACTGCTAGCCCAATGCACCATATCCTGTTCATCTGACTCTGAAATGTGTTATTTAGATGTGCTCCATTGAGAGAGTGATAAGCCACATTTATAGTGGCCATTAGAGATCCCCCAGTAGGGTGTGACACTTAATGGTAATGTGTGTGTGTGGGGGGATGGGGGGTGGGTCAGTAACCTCTATAGCCTCAGGCCTGTTTCTTGTCACTGGTTGCCGTCACCTGCGGCCTCTCTTTAGGGCAACTTTCTGGAGATAACGTCGGCCCTGTTGTTTCCACAGCAGTGTGACTACCTGCTGGACACAGATAGTGTCTGTAAACACAGCCCCCGGGCGTTCAGACAACATTGTGACATGTTAATTTTATCTCTGGAGTCTATGCATCTGATAATTAGTAGGTAATTACAGAGACATGTTTCACCAAGTGTTAATGTTTTTCATCATATTTCAAAATTGCAAGTCAGAATTGGTCATGGAAACAACGTGGATGTTAATAAAAAATTGTATACTCAAGTTTGTACTTGAATATTTCTAGTGAGTGTGACCTAACGAGCTCCCACAAGGAATAATATGGGTATTGGGTATGAGTATCTTTCAACGGGTACTATATTGAACCTATTGTTAATGGGTGCGCACCCATCTCTTTCTGTGCATGCTTGTCTTCCCGCTGTCAAAATATGGAAGTGGTTTTGAGGAATGTGTTTCCACTCGCCATAGCTGTTCATGGCACAAGACAATTGTGAAATGGAAGGGGAGAAACTGAACGAGGCAGGTCACTGATGGGCCTATTACAGCTCCTTCAGTCTGACACACTGACTCCATATGGACCTCTCCACCTGACAGGCCTGCCTGACAGCCAGGCAGACGCAGGATTCATTTTGGGTTGTGGGGGGTCTTCTCAGCAGTCCTCCTCTGTTTATAACCCAGTTTCTCCTCTCTCCTCTGTCAGGGTGTTGAGATTCCCCCTCACAGGAATGAAGTGCGTAGAAATTCAGAGCTATGTTGAAATGCAGGCTTTTATTCTAATATTGCAGGATGGATCGTTCCTCACCTGCCCGCATAAGAGCAGAGCAGGCTTGTTAGCTATGTGAATGTGTGAATATTGATTGGTGTAGGAGCCTGGACCTTTTATCTGTGAAAACTCTGTAGGGCAGACTACTCTTCATTTTCTTTATCAGGACATCTCATTTTATAGCAGGAAAATGCACTAATTTATAGGGGCTTGTTGTGGCTGTGCATTGATTAAGAACCATTTTTAAGTCTAATTTAGACCATAATATTTGAGTATAAGGTATACTAATGATAAACAAGACAGTTACAAGACAGTTAGACATAAGACAGGTATAGGTTAAGCTACTGTAACAATCTAAACATAACTACAATTATATAACAAATACACAACAAATACTGCTTTTCACATTTACGTTGTAGTGGAACATATTATAACAAAGCATAATAATCATTTGATTACTAGACTTTATTGAGGTAGAGATTCTTTTATTGCTAATTACAATTAAATGAATTATTATTGTGTTTTTACACTCTCCCCATTAACTGGAATGTGGTCATACCAAAAACCCACATCCCTCCTTGCTGTCTGTCAGACATTTCCTTCTCACCCACTATCTCTTTGAAGAGTCCTCGCTAGCAGTTTGGATAGCATTTAGCGTTATCTCTTTGAAATGCCGGTCAGTACACACAGGCGTTCCGTTTTCCTCCCAACCTTAAGTCACACAATGTAAACAGGGGCCTTAAAAAAGTATATAGCTTTACTCAGGCACGTGCCAAGAATGTGTTACATGTCAGAGTTTGTGATTGCGCATGTGCGTTTGTGTGCCATCCAAGTCGGTATGCTTTTTGATTGTGAGGCAGGGCAGGCAGTTCGTTTGTGAGATGTAGGTCAGGGTTTGTTTGTTTGCTGTACGGTAACTAGCATACTTCCATAGATGTATTGGATTTTCTGATTCTACACCCCCCTACACCCCCGCCTCATTTCTGCCATGCGGTGGAATGTTAAAATGCCTTATCTGCCTACAATATCTTTACTGGGACTTTCCCTCGATGTAGTGATCCAATTAATCAGTCTCTCTCGCTCTCTCTCTCTCTCTCTCTCTCGCACACACACGTACACACACACACACACACGTACACACACTGAATGTCAGCATGCATCCCTAATGAAACCATCAGCTCTGCTGTGCGTTTACCAAAGCCAGGAACATAACTATGCACAGGAACTTTCCCTAAGCTAGATAGAGGCTGTCACTCTAGACCCCCACATCCCAGCTATATGTTTGCCACAGAAGCTGCATGCTGTCTGTGAACATTGCCTGATAAAGAGGTGGCGGTAGATGGATCAACCTGTGCTGATGTCCTCCTTCCCTGCCTCCCTCACACGCCTGGCTTGGCTCAGCTTGATCTTGTGTAGAAATGCATCCGTCAGTCTGTCTGCGTGCCTGCCTGTCCCAGCAGCTAGCCACCTGCGTCCAGACAAAGGCCAGTCTCATGCAGAGATGGAGCGAAGCAGGGAGTGAGTGGGCTCAGAGATAGAGGGGATTACACACACACAGGTGTAGGTATGCTTGGTCGGTTACCAGCGGCCCGCTCCCTATGATGACAAATCTAAACAGCAAGTATGCTCACAGGGCGCGGGCCAGTGGAAGGTCTGTCCGTCAGGAGGAGGAGCTGGTTATTGATGAGTTGTGTTGCCAGGTGTGACAAGAATGCAGGGAACAGCTGGAGGACCTGTGTGAACTATAAATGAGACACATCGCTACCCCATCCCCCAACCACCCACAGCTAACGTAAACAATGACCGTAACTGAGCTTAAAAGAAACGGTGCACTGGTTTTAACCCCCTCCCACACACACACACACACGGGTTGTTCGAAAATTTCTTGAATTTGGACTTCTGGTGGCACAAACAGAATTTCTGTAATAAATAATACAGAATATGGTAATTGATAAAAAGCAACTTGGATGCCCTCATGTTGGTGTAGCACCTACATGTGTGTTGGATTAACGTATATCAGAGCTCTCTCCGGTGAGACGTACAGTATGTCAGAGCTCTCCGGTACGAAGCCCAGAGAAGAGAGAGACAGTACAAGTGCAGATAAAAGACTTAACAGTGCTTGAGTGTTAGGTGCAACACATGACATCTTAGTTTAATAGAGCCGTCTTCCTACTACAGTGGGGTTTTTTGCACCGAGGCAGTGTGTGTGTGTGTGTGTGTGTGTGTGTGCATGTGTGCACGTTTGTGAGCCATCCACTTCCCCGTCCGACAATATAGACAAAATATATGCTCCTCTTGTTGGGGCTCGCTAATTTTACAATGCGTAAAAGTCACGTCTAGCCAATGAAATCTAGAGATCGCATTCTTCCACAACACTTAAGTGGTCGCCATGGCGCAACTTTAACGACTGGAAAATCTAGTAAACTGTTAACTGCAACCTCAGTCTAATGTCCCTTCATTTTTCTCCGTATTCTCTATCCCCCCCCAGTTCTCTCCGTCGAGGCTGCCATCCAGTTCACCAAGGAGCCAAAGTCCCAGGATGCATTGCACGGCCGCAGCGCCATGCTGCGCTGTGAGGTCAGCGATCCGGCCGACATCGGCTACAGCTGGCTGCACAACGGCCAGCCGCTGGCGGACGACGACCGGCGCTTCCGGGAGGGAAGCAACCTGAAGTTCGCGGCCGTGGATCGCAGGCTGGACGCCGGCAACTTCGAGTGCGTGGCCCACAATGCTGTGACGGGGGAGGAGCTGCACTCCACCAACGCCTCCTTCAACATCAAGTGTGAGTGTCCGCCTCAACCCAGAGCTTCTTACAACAAACAGTCGTTTTGCTGTTCCCAACCCCCTGAGCTGTATGGTAAAGCAAAGCAAGTCATGGGATAGGGTGACTCTGATGGTAGTGGATGGTTTCCAGCTTGTTTGTGGCCTTGTTCTTTAGGCCTTCCACCCCCCTCCGAGGGGAACTGGATACATGTGCCACCAAGCATGTGTTTCTTGTTTCTTGTATCTTTCACCCCCCCACCCACTCCCTGTTGTGTAACACTCTCTTTTCCCACATCCTCTGAAAAGGCTTTTGTCTGGAAATTACTAAGCAGTGTAGCTCACCTTCTAGCCATGTAATTATTGAGGTTTAGATTAACACTGTCCTCTTTACACTGACATGAGTTTCGCGATGGCCTGTTGACTCTCCCATGTTCTGAGAGCTTTGTCTTTTTAAGGGGACCGGATCACACACACACACACATCTTCATTTAGTTGTCCCGTCCCAATACTCGGTGACCCTCTTGAGTTTCACAAGATGCCATGGGAATGCTGCCCAGCCCTACTTGGGATAAATAACAACCTTGTTAGCGTATTGTTGAAGGCCCAAAGGTACCAGTTGTTGGTGAATGGGCTTTGTGCCTCACAACCACTGTTTTTTTTTACCATTACAGTTGGCCCTTAGAAAGCAAACCAGCAAAGCTAGCTAAATAATGGCTCCTCCTGGAGCAGTTCCTCTTGTTGCTTTTAACCTTCTATCTCCCTGCTCACATTCAGGGCTTGTGTAATGGTAGGAACAGATGCAATGTCATCATAAAATCTCATTCCTGGCATCAGAGAGTTAGCTCTTATTAAATGACCTATAGAAAGCTGGTGAGAGAGCCTAGGTTGATCCCATTCAGCGTGAACTGAATGTTGAAAATGCTTGGTATGCCCCGCATCTCGCCTGGAGGCAAATATTTTCATGTTTTGCAATTAAAAATCATCTAGTGTTTTTAAATAAGTCAACTGATCTACCGAGATTACAAAGCACCTGTTTATAATGGTTGTCAATATGGCTCAGAATAAACTGTAAGACCTTTCGCAACATTAATAAATTCCACATACACAATGGGGAATATTGTTATTGAGATGTGTTGTGCCAGGCTAGGAAAACTAATTAACTTTTCTAGAATATCACCCAGGAAGGGTAGACAAATGAAGTGTTGTAGCATAGCGAACCACCAGGATACTACATTTAATATACTGTAGACAGACTGTAGGATTGAATCCGCATGAATACCTCTTGCTGAAGGTAACTCCCTTTACAACACTAGTGTCCCACAGTGAGAATGCAGTTTTTCAATGGTGTACCTACTGGTAATCATTTGGTACAACGGGGATTTTCTTCCCATTGCTTTCCTGTAATCATCACCAGCTATGTGTCTCCACAGTCAATATGGTGCTATGTCCAGGAGCTAACTGTGAGGGCCAATCACAAAGTAATACCAGATTAGTGGCTTTAACACACGAACACAAGTGCCATTCCGTGCCATGCCGTGCCATGTCCAAACTGCAACCCCAAATTCCTCCGCTCTCGAATGAGATTACTAGGGTCATACAGCAGATAAGACCAGCAGATACATAGCAGAGGAGCCAGTATTAATGGATGTGGTGGCTATGAATACCACATTGACATTCTTTAAAGTCAGTTTGGCACAGAGAACAGTTCCCAGAGGGTCAGCCCAGGCATACTCCTGTGAAGTGTAATAATATAGGAGCCGCGTACAGTATATATGCATATTGTGTGTGTGTGTGTGTACATTATGTGAGACATTTGATAAGGAGATGTAGTAAATCTGTGCCTCGCTACATTTGTCTCTGTGTTAGGCACTTAGCAGTGATCTCTGATAGGCGGATTGGGCTGTGTTATGCCAGATGTGCTCCTGTTTGCCCAACATGCATTTAACGGGCAATAAAGCCATAGAGTGGAGCCTCCCCCGGCCTTAATTCTGTATCTGTGCGGTCAAGTGAGTGCTAGTTTGCGTGCACACTGGAGTGGTGAGGGCGGGGTAGATGGCCAAGGGGGTTGAGCAGGAATTACACTGTGTAAGACCACATAGCACCAATACACACACACTAATCCACCCCTGTACAGCTGTCATGGCCAGCTGAGGAGAGCCAAGCACAGGAGAGTGTTAATTCACCCCCCCCCTCTGTAGGGTGGTCTAATCCTGCCGGTTCAGAAGAGTCATTTTAGAGTAATTATCCCCTGGGCTTTCCTGATGGAGCTTTTAGCTGCCTCCCCTCCCTTTTGTCCCTCTCTTTTCTTCGTCTGGCTTTTGTCCCAGCCTGGTCGCTCACCGTCTTCCTGGTCCTGGAGGACTCCACTCTGGCTGTGACAAGACAGACAGGTGGACATAGTTTAAGACAGACTGGGGAGAGATAAAATGTCATATATGATATTGAAATGCATATGATCAGAGGCTATCCTATGTAATTATGTTGTATAGCCTCTGATAAAATATATATTCAATACCATGTATGTAATCTCTTATCTGCCATGTTTTCTCCTCTTTCAATTCCTAGGTGTTAATGTTTTTGTACAGCACATTTCAGTACTTCCATACTGTACCTTTATATACTGTAGTTTTAATTACACAGGCTCAACCGGTATGCCAGCTTCTCCTCATTCTCCCAGCTTCTACCATTTCTTGGCACTTGCCTTGCTCTGGTGTTAACTCTGCGCTCCCCCACAGTGTCACAGCAGTATGGCGGCATCACCAAAGGTGTTGGTCCGCTGGCTGGCCTGTCAACCCCTCTCTCAGCCAGAGCTGATGAAACCTGACACCTTGTCAAACACTGTTGTGTTCTCAATCCGCTCTATTACATTGTGTGGTTTATTTCCATTCACATATGTGCCTGTCAGTCATATGGTGGACTCTTTCTGCACTCCAGCGGCCATAACTAAATCCACTCTGCTCTCTCTGGTAGAGCGTTGGACCGTGGTAAATGAATAGCTAGTGTAACAAATCCATCACGCACATACAGACACATCTGCACACCTGCGTTTTAGCACAGGGGCAATATGAATACGTTTAACGTCTGCCTAGACAATATCCCTGCAATTTATCCATTATCAACCTCTTGTTGGTAGTACTTCCTGTTCTGCCAAACATAACTATTATGTGTCCCCACAGTAATTATGGCGTTGCCTGCCAGACTCGCTCTTCGGCTGTTGCAGGACTTAGTCATTCATGCTGATAGTGGTTACTGCCAGGTATATGCTGTTGCTAGGTTATGAAGGAGAGGATTGGTGTAGACGAAAAGTCACTAAAACTGAAATCGGTGAAAGTGCACAATTGAAATGTAGTTCCAACATTTACTGTACTGGTGGGGTCCACCTCATAGGATGATGCACATTTTCAGACGTTTCAGACGATGTGACGGAAGCATTTAAACCACTATTGCAAGCGTTGCTTGAGTTTGAAACTGTGGAAGTTTGTATTCTGGGGTCACGGTCTGTAACTTTTAACGATTCATTTTTTTCTCCCTCTCTGTGATGAAGAACAACAAACACTCCACCTAGTAACAAATAAACAAACAGAGCATACATGCATTACAGTCGGCTACTATTTGGCTCAGGGTCGACTGTCAATCATCATGTGGGTGAAACTCTACCCTTCACTTCCATGTCTTGCGTGCTTCTCCTGTGTGAGTCACTGGTTCCCCTTCTGGTAAGGCCCTCCCCCTTTGTGTGGCCTTCATACGTAGCAGTGGCACTAATAACAGGTCTCACTGTGTGCCTAGCCCCCAGGGTCTACTGCGTCTATGGGCCGCCCCATAGACTGGGTCGCCTTGATTGACACACACAGCCAGCAACTCAGCATCCTCAGCTGTTGTGTAGAGACACGAAGTCACAACACACACGCACGCATGCACGCACATACAGCGTTTATATATACTGTATAGTGTAGCTCAGCTGTTGGGCTAGATGGCACACAGGCTAGAGCACCTCTGTGGCGGGCTCCTCCATAATAATTGACGCCAACGTTTCCCTCCAGCGCCCCCTTTGACCTCGGAGTGACACTGTGCTCAGCGTCATTTCTCTTTCTTCCGCTTTTCTTCTCGTGCCATAGCTGGTCGGCCTGCTGTCCATAATGCCTGTTGTCACTTAAGGAGTTTCTCCCAAAGCCCATAAGCAGCAAGCGCACATCACAGTCACTTAATACACCGTGCAGTCCAAACAAGCGTTCGGTCTCGGTGAAAGGATACGCGCACCTGGTAATCATAGCCTCGTTATCTGCTGAGCGTACAAGTTGTATGTCATCGTATAAATAACAATTAGCCTACATGCCCATTCAGGCTAAACATATTTACATATACACATGGCTGAGCTCAGAGAGGGGGAAGGGGAACTTCACAAATCTCCCATACAGCTCCATATAAACTCTCCTCCTTCAATGAAAGTGTTAACGCTACGCTTTCAATGGTTTCCTCTGGAATCCTTTGGGCAGTGTTGCTCTCACACAGTGTGCAAGTCACAAAGCCACCAGCTCAGAAGCATATAACCTTCTTCATAGATGGTGAGTTATTGGCTACATCGTGGAGGACAGGCTGAAGGACCAATGTAGCTTGAGATGGGGAATACAGTAGAACCTGTGATATAAATCTTCTTTTTTCTTTATGGAGGGCGGAATGTGAAGGGATTATTATTCATAATTTAATGTACATATGTAATATTGTTCCATGTTGTTGGGAATGAAGTCTGTGCAGAATGATTTGCTGCGGCGATGATCTCCTCTCCAGCCGCCAGACTGGGACAGATCCCTTAATGGAGCAAACAGACTGCTTGCTTTATTCCATGCTCCTCATTTAACCTCAGCCAGGTTTTATGGCCTCTGCTGACAGTCAGTCAGTGGTCCTTCTAAAGGGGAACACCGTCTATCCATGTAACACCTCAGAAGTGGCAGGCTGCCCTGTTGAGATCAGTGTTGGACTGTCTTTCTGTCTCTGTCTGTCACAGTGTGTCTGTCTGTCACAGTGTGTGTGTGCGTGTGTGTGTTTCTGTCACAGTGTGTGTTTGTAACAGTGTGTGTGTGTGTGTGTGTCTGTCACAGTATGTGTGTGTCACAGTGTGTCAGTGTGTGTGTGTGTGTGTGTGTCACAGTGTGTGTGTGTGTCACAGTGTGTGTGACAGTGTGTGTGTGTTACAGTGTGTGTGTGACAGTGTGTGTGACAGTGTGTGTCTGTGTGTGTGTGTGTGTGTGTCACAGTGTGTGTGTGTGTGTGTGGCAGTGTGTGTGTGTTACAGTGTGTGTGTGACAGTGTGTGTGTGACAGTGTCCTGACCTGCCCCTCCACTCCACCATGCCAGCTACATGCATTACCATGATGGCATCCAGCTACATGCATTACCATGATGGCATCCTGCTACATGCATTACCATGATGGCATCCAGCTACATGCATTACCATGATGGCATCCTGCTACATGCATTACCATGATGGCATCCAGCTACATGCATTACCATGATGGCATCC
>JAODUG010053886.1:0-11450 GCA_027564795.1 Aphredoderus sayanus
ACTTTGCCTTGGGATACCCTACCAGGAGCACAAGGCTCCAGACAACACAGCTCTCAGGTTCACAGGGACTCACAAACATCTCCACCACGATAAGGTAATGGTTCCCGGGGAGGAGCCCTTATTATTATATAATGCAAATTACCATTTCATATGTGAATGCAACAAGTCTCAGTGGGCCTGTGCATCAGCCTGTACATACTGCTTGATCTCTCTCTCTCTCTCTTTCTCTCTTTCTTTTTTTCTCTTTCTCTCTTTCTGACAATTTCTCACGCACTCTCCATTATCCTATACAATTATGTATCTCACACACACACACACACACACACACACATTCCTCACTGTTGGAGAAGAGGTGCAAATGAATATTTCATTACTCTCCAAAGGGGAAAAGATAAGCTCCAGATCTCAATGATGCGTGCACTTATTTTAGGCCAGAGCAAAGGCGAACTAAAGGTCTTCCTGTTAGTGAGACGGCCTCCTGTGACTCAAATCTGAAGTTCAGCATTAGCCACACAATGGCCTGTGTAATGGCTTATGCACACTCAAACATGCTGATACGAATGCCAGAAATCTAATGAATGTGCTTATTTGTCCATGGCATGCACCGTTAGAACACCATGAGAATCCTTTGACGATCCAATACTTTTCACAATATGAATGCATAGCCTAATGTGAGATGGAGATGGACATAATTCACTAAATGAACTGCATACTGTAGCTAAGTTAAGCATGAGAGACATGTTTCCCATAGCTCACTGGAACATGCCATACCTGACTGTAAAATCTTGTTAAGAGTTATTTATTTTTAACAAATACATATTTTATTTTTTATTTTTATGATTTATGATTTCAAGACATTTTCATCCACATCCGCAGGTCTCCTTTTCTCATCAATTATAATTTTACAGTTAAACTTAAGTTCACACCTTCTATTTTGACTATTAGGTTGTTAGATATTAGATCATCTGGGATGTGGTGCATGCTATGTTAATGCAAAATGTTTCACACCCAATATTCTTCATTTTATTAGCACACAATTCAAGGTGCCAATAGCCTGGGGCATTTCTTCTGAAGAGAACAGTCTACTCTACTGCTTACACAGATAGAGAAACTGCCATTCGCACCAAGCCTAACAGCCCTCATGTGTGGCCCTATGGCGTAAGCTGACTGTAGTTCTCCCAGCCATCATTGGATGGAGCCAGTGGTCAATCCCCACCATTGTGCCTTCGGCCACTTATAACATTTTAATCAGCACTGTTATAATGGAATACTGAAATAGAATTATCTACAGTCATACAGTATATGTTTTATGTACTTAGCAGCCTTAGCAGTAGCATTCATACACTAGCCTAGCCTACATCTTGTTGATTCTTAATTAATAGAACGTTAAATCGATATATTTCTTCTACATTATTATTTATTTTCTTCTTTGTTACCTACATTTTTGTCACAGATAGCACAAAATGTTAAGGCTATTTTGAATGAAATATTGTATATGGGATGATAAATAATTGTCTGTGTGCATGCATGCATGTCTTTGGTTGTAATATCTAACCTAAGCTATAAAGAGCATGTTGGCTTTAAACTATGTGTTCCAAAGTCATATCTGCCTCCGGGGGAAATCATTGATTGAAGCTTTATTGTCATAGTGTCACTGTGTTATGTTGTTAACAACCGCACATACAGCTGCGGTGATATTTTTGACTAAATGAAAAACGAGTGACTAGTCCTGATGCATTTTTGTAAAATACTTTTTACAGTTCTACATAGTCTAAGCTCCTTTACTGACAGTCCTGATCAGGTGTTATTCCTAATGGCTATCTTGGTAGCTTTAGAACTCCCATAGATGAATAAACAATTGGCCTTGAGTTTTGTTTACTCGACTAGAGCGAAAAAGCTTAGACACAACCCGCCAAAGAGGCAGGGGCGATTACTCCCTTGACCTCTCCTCTGCACGCCATTCCCTTGAAAAATACAGATACAACAGAAAATGACAACATAACAGCACTGCTGGAGTCTGTGCACGTTTTCCAGATTGACCACACCAACACAGCTTCTCTAATTTAATAATTGCTGGCATCAAAAAGCAGTTAGGCTCCCATATTGATACATTTCAAATGTCTTTATCGGAAATGCTGATTAATTTTCTCACATGAATGTGTGATGTGTTGGCAATGAGTAGAACCAAGTGCAAGTTGAAAAAACATTTCCAATTTCCACTTCCTCAGGGTCCAAGGGAGGCGTACAATATATTCTGTATTCTGTTTACTGCTGACTCTACTGCCAAAATTACATCCATTGCACAATGTCTTCACAACCTATTTATTGCCAAACATTTAGTGCAATGCATTTAATTATTGTCTCCATAAACCAGTTTAGTACCAGAGCACATATTGTACTCTGCCATCGACCCTAAACATTTACAGTTTAGCACAGTATTGTGGGCCTTTAAAGTGCAATTGGAACCCACCGTGTTAAATAATGTTTAGAATGCAATGCTTTCCGAACAACAGATAGATCCATATTCATATAGAGATCCAATCAAAAACATAGTGAACAGTGCTCTCTATATATAAATATCATATAGACATTTAAACAAATCCACAGATTAAAATGTGCACCCCAATTACCTATGCATAATTCAATGGCAAATAAATATTTCACTTGTTGATGTCAGATTTACTTAAAGCTATTAGTGCATGCAAAACCTTTTCAGGACAGATTTTCATTATCTCAAAAGTACTGCAGCTCACTATATAGGCTACTAAACAAAATGTAGACTGGGATGACCACAGACTATTTGAAAGACTGTTCCTTCCTGTAGGCAATACAATAACAGTTTTATAGCAGTCATCATTTAACGTGTTTCTGGCACATGCATAGAGAAGAAGGTCAAATTGAAGACCGTGAAAATATGCAAAAAGCTTCAATAACAAACAGGGGTACTCTAAATATCACGTTTGATTTTATATGGCATTTGTCGATTTTAATAGTTGTGGCAGTTGAGGCAAATAACTGCAGATATGGACTCATACGATGACGAGAGTATCAGAGGAGAGCCAGCACACTAGGTGTATAGACCAGAGTCAGGGAGAGAAAGAAAGAGAGAGAGAGAGAGAGAGAGAGAGAGAGAGAGAGAGAGAGAGAGAGAGAGAGAGAGAGAAGAAATTAGTGGAGGGAGGGAGAGAGAGAGAGAGAGAGGAGGAGAGAGATATGGAGATCGTTCAGCCAATATTTGTCGTCGAACTCCAGCAAATATGGGAATGGGCATAAAACGGTCCACTAATAGAATCCCATGGCGCCCTGCAAAAATGAGTTTCATTGTCTGTTTATGATGCATTGTCACCAAAAGCCCGAGGAGAGCGACAGGCAAAATACAAGAGGATCGCATGGGATTTTGATATCTTCAACCACTTCATAGACAATCGAGATTTAGTGCAAGATGTTCTTTTTTCCCACGGAGTCAGATGTAACAGCTTGTTGAAAATATTGGATCAGAAACCTCCATGGAGGAACCGCTCGAGACTTGGTGCTGGGTCGGTGGTGCGCGCTGAGACGCCGTGGCTGTACGCGCGATCGTTCAGCGTGATAGGACAGTTGTGTGGCTCCAGCTGGAAACCGCGTTTGACAGGCATGTACAGGCAGCAATAACACAGCACACCACACGGGAGTCAGCGCCGGCGGTGTCTGCATCTCTGCAATAAGAGCTTACGAAAAAAAGCAATACATTCTTCAAATAAGCGATCCGTTGCGCCATTGGTGACGAGGGTAAACTTTAGTAGAAGCACTACAACCGAGAGTCTCTCATTGTCTGCCACGAGGATCTATGCCTGGCAGGAAACCAAGGCAAAGAAGTGGAGACTGTTGGGGAGATAAGGGCGAAAAAATTTGCTAACCACAATAGTAGAGGCTGACGGTGTTTGGATGAACTTCGCGATTATACTACACATCACCACTGTGATAGTTATTTTTTGATGCTATTCGGAATTCAATATTCAAATCTGGACCCTTTTGGACTTACTGGTCACTTATGAACACGGGGCGCAGAGATCAAGTGACAGTGATGGGACTGATACGGTTCTGGGATTTGAAATAATAATATATAGCCATATTGTTTTACCAATAAGTTTATATATAAAAAGGGAGCTTTTTTAATTTGCACTATGATGGAACCACCACCATGTTCGAAGAAAAGCCTTTCCCTCTCCCTCCCGGTTCCCCGGGAAGGGCAGGCGACCTTAAAGCCTCCGCAACATCTCTGGAGACAACCGCGGACCCCCATCAAGATAAAACACCGCGGATACTCCGACACGGACCGGCATCACCACCGGCAGATTGAGCGCTCCAATGCCATGGATACGAGTGACCGACCAGGGCTAAAGAAGTCTCGCATGTCCTGGCCATCCTCGTTCCATGGAACCACAAACACATCCATTGGCAACTGTGTCGGAAATAAACGGTATGTTGAGGGTTCTACAAACATCCCAAGATTAGCTCATGAGCCCATGAGGCATATGCGTAAAATGGGTTGTTTAATGAGTGCACACAATGCAGTACGCCTGAAGGGTTAACCGATATGAAGTGCTTTGTATTGGGAGGCGGGACGCGTGGGTTCTCAGTGGTGATGCGCTATGCGCCTTGGACGTTCTATGTCACATTAGTTGTAAGCTATCATTCGGACGGTGAGCATACCAGCCCACCCACCTGAACGGCTGAAACGGCAAATACGAACAACCATGGTTGAATGTATACTTTATAAGACCACGACGTCAGACGCATAATGGCACCAAAGGTCTAGTGGGTGCGTTGGTGCGTGCATGCTTGACAAAGATGGATCTCTTATCTGCCTATCTGGTGTTCAAATGGGTGCACTTTTAAAAGATACAAAATTATATCCTTCCTGGACAGGTGTTTAAATCTTAGATACCTAGCAGAAAGCATCAGACAATAAATTGTCATGATAGGCCTTCTTTGGTGATAGCATATCTTTATTAAATAATAATTAAATATTCCCATATAGAAAAAAAAAACTGATTATATGACACATGATCAGCGATTCAAATATAAATGTGTGTGGCTTGAGGGTTGTGACCTGACCGCTGAGCCACATCCAGTCTAGGCCTGCCAGTTAATACATTAAAAACAATAAATGTATGCTGTTCAACACATATTACTGCAAAGTATAATACTGCAATGTTAGCTAGAGCCACTGAAGACATTTTTGTGAGTCATGAAATAAACAGTCACTATGTTCACTATCTGAACAATAGCCTTATCAATATGTTTCTGACATTAAACTCTTGCTCCCAGTGTCCCCTCTGACATCTTGAGCGTAAAGACTCGGTCCACCCACACAGGTGGTTTGAGTTAATGTGCCTGATAAGACCGTTTTTCAGGACTGTTAGGTTGTGTAACAGAATCTGTTAAATTGATACCTTATGACACATTATACTTCTATGTTTTGTTCACCTGTTAGGGAAACTGACACTTCCTTAGATTCATAACACCTTTTATGTATACAGGCTATTCATTTTCAGATTTGATTTCTCGTATGTTATTTATTACGTACGAATGCATAAGAGCGACAGATAGATGCTGATTCAAATTCCTGTCTTGGTGAGTTATTCCAGTAACTTGAAGCTGTTTCCTTAGCTGCCCATACACCGGTTCTCAGATGAAAGGCTATGACCCGCTGAGGGGTCACAAGATGATTTTAGGGGCCCACAAATATATTTCAAGGCCCTATATCATTCCATTTTATAAAAATAAAAATTCTGATAAAAATAAAATTTTACAAATGTCAAAATGTGTCCAGCTTATTCAAGTCCCTTCAAACAACAGAACTGACCACATATCTGAAAAACATTACATTTATCTTGTTTGCATAGTCACTGTATTTGTGCAGTGAAAACAACTTGCAGGGGCAAGCTAGCATTCACGTTTTGGTGGACCATTGGTCACAATGTTCGAGAACTACTGATAGGCTAAATGTGTTGCTTCCGGAACAGTGGCACAGAAAGCCAGGGCCATTATTAAACTAATAACACAGCCCTAGAATGTGCTATAAGCCCCCTGGAGGCTGTAAGAGCAAGTCGTGGCTTCTTTTCTTCACTTCATCTTTTTTTTTTCTTCTTTGCCACAGACGGCCTTCACAGCCGGCTTCTGCGAGTAAGGCAGGCTCTGTCTGAATTGGAATGGAAGGGCTGATTCTTATTTTAGTCCCCAGGATACGTTGTAAGGCAGTCCAAGTATTAGAGCTGTAGATCTCTGCCTGCCCTTCTCATACTGTGGGCAGCACACCATGAGAGGACGGGAGAGAGAGAGAGAGAGAGAGAGAGAGAGAGAATGGCTTCATTCCAACAAGTTCTATTTTTTCTTTCTGAGGCTGTACAGAACAACACTGGCTGTAGATTCCTGTGTGTGTGTGTGTGTGTGTGAGAGCATGTGCACGTTTGTGTATTTGTATTGTGTGCAGAAGCTATAGTAGCCCTGGTTATATCTGTATTGATATCATTTATTAGAGCAATATTCTGCCTCTGTGCTGATGTCTAAAAAATGGAGGCTGTGAGCTGAGGAGCAGCTTGACGTACACTGCTGCTCTCTGAAGGCACTTCCTGGGCCTGGCTTTGGTTCCACAGACCTTAGCAGCTCTACTGCCACCCCCATGCGTTGGTCTATGGTCGGACCGATGACCTTGTTGTGTTTTCTGTGTGGCAGGTCATAGAAGCTCTTTTATGAAGAAAATCAATCATTTCCAAAGACAGTTGGTTAGAGCAGGCCGGAGAAGTCAGACAAAAGTTTTACTGCGTTACTACCTTTGACAGCTTTCGTGTTAAATGATATCACAACACCGACATCATGAGGTAGACCTACAGTTGGCTACAACACAGTGTTTTGAAAAGTCGTAACCTACGACGCAGCAGTTCCCTCCCAGGTGCCGAGGTGTCTGTTCCTCCCTCGTGCTGTGTTGGTGCGGAAGTGTTGTCAATCCATTTGTAAGAGCATGGTAATGTGAAACGTTTTCAGTCACCGCGTCACGCGCCCTATGCACCCTGGGAACCTCCAACAGAGAAATGAATGACTGACACTCAACCGAGGAATAGCTCATTCCAGCAATTCTGTTGCTATGGTTACTTGTTTTGTACATTTGTAGAATAGACTTCGTTTAACCAAAAAAAAGAAAAAAAAAAGAAAAGAAAAAGAAAGCGTGGAATCCAGTCACTGATGGACTTTGCTGCAGTGTTCCACCATGTACTGTAGCTTATAGCGCTGGGTCTACATTATGACTTGTGCAGTTACAGTTGGCCTTTGTCAATTCAAGTGCGCTGTGTTTAGTCACAGGTCTACAGTGGTACCCGGTTCTCCACTCCTCTGCAAAACTCTCAACCCAAGCCTCTCTCCCTCCCGTGGCACTTAAAACATTTACATCTAGTCCTCTTCACCCAGAGGTGATGATCAGTGAGCTGTGTAGCCTACTGCTGTTTTGTTTTGTTGTTTTGCCTGCTGATTGGTTGGCTCCCAAAACCCTGCGGTACCTATTGATGAGATACACCCACAATAGCCTATCACCATGTCTTTTTTGTGCTGTTGATCGCAGTTCTAAAATCCCACAGATAGTGGAATAAACCCAGTAATGTTAAATCATTTGCACAGTGTAACCGTCTGTTTGATATACAAATTACCCTGTTCTGTGAGTACACCAGGTTCCCCCACACCCGTGGCTATAATTGGTGTCTGGAGGCTTTTGTTTGCATATATTAGAATGGTGTAGGGCCTATCGTATTGGCTACCCAACAGGTTGCTCATGCTAGGGCTTGCAGAATGTCGGCCTGTTTCTTCTTGGCAGAGATTCCCAATGACTCTATGGAGACTCTTCATACTTCATGTATTTTCATATACTCTATGTTGTCTACCAGAACCCACATCTGCTGCTGTCTCACTCTGCTTAGCGCAGCTAGCACGCTTGATAATTGGTTAAACTCTTCTATTCATTTTTTTCCCTTAATTTTAAGCTTAATTTCTATTATGCAATCTTGTCTGTTGAACCCACTCAGAGCAGGGGGATACACTGGGCATTTTATTGGGAAATGTAAATGCTATGAGCCTGCGGTAAAATGAACCACATTCTCTTTTAAATTGCCAACAGGAATTTATGTGATTAAAGCAACGACTCAGTGCAGGCTTCCTGAGCATTGATGTGCTTCCAGGTTGCTAAATAAAATCAACCACTTATAGTATATCTTGCTCAGCCAGGTTCCTATTTTCATTTACACTTCATGTGCATTTAATTCGTGCCTAGGTGTTATCCTTTGAGTCCTCCTCATGGTCTCCATTGGCTTCTACAGAGTCGCATTTTCAGTCGCATACCCTTTTCTTCAGTGATATTCTGATAAGGTCTTGTTGGTCCTTTTCAGTCTCTCCTTATCTGTTAATGTTCTTATAACTCCTTTGTATCCTTTAAAATGAATTACTTTGATTACAGCAATTCTCTCTGTGCTGGTCTGTTCTCTTGTTATATTATTTCTCCCCACTATAAATGGGGTGATATTGATTCCATCTCTTTTCCCTTTCTCCTCTGTGTATTGTGATGCCTCACTCATTGTCTCCCCTGAAGTCTGTGAGATTCCCTCTTGATAGGCTTGTTCTTGCTTACAGATGCGTTAATCGCATGCATTCTCTATCACAAATCGTATAATTTCATCCCACTCTCTACCTTTGCGTGTTGAGATCATCCTCTGCTAGCAGAGTCTTTCCCTCCTCTAAGCCATCTACAAATCTCCATTCCTTACCACCCCATGGTGAAATAAACATCCAGTGCAGGGGCAGTTGCTCTTCTATTCCTCTGCCTGAAGATATACCCTCTGTGAGTGATACTGCGGTGAGTTGTAATATGCATTTTCTTCTCAGGCCATCCGTTCCTTGAAAACCTCCAACTTGCTCGGAGAATAGAGAGCCGTACTTGTCAGATGCCATTACAGAGGTTATTCAAATGGAATCGTACACCAAAGAAGCCTAGTTGAATGAACTACAGTCAATAATTATCTTGTCATGTGCCACAATTATCATCTAGAAACGATACACCCCCTCAAATACAATGGCTGCCTTCAAAATCAATCTTTACATTTGTTTCCTTTCTCAAAAATATTCAGTGCTTTTAGGGTAATTTGAGAATTGAGAATATGTTTCCGCAATGAAAACATAAGAAGACATTTCACCTGTCTAATCAAGTGAAGGGTCCAGTTTGTTGCACCTTCTATTTAAATTTTAAACATAAGTAGCCCGGCAGTCTGTGAGGGCTTTCACACGCCGAGCCAGTTATTGTAACTCCCCAGTGTGACACAGTCTGCTTTTTCAATCAATGTAATGTTGAGGTGTGAACCATCTTGTTGTGTCCATCCCATCACTGAGATCTTGATGTGTAAACCTCATTCCTACTCTTGCCATACACTGGCACAGTGACGCTGTTGAGGGTCTGACCCCGTTGGATTTGTGCTTTAGGCTGCATGTCTCACTCTGCAAGGAGGTCTGTCTGGAGTGATTGAGACAGACAAACCTCCCTTCGACATATGTCAGCCCAGTCCCTCTCAAAAGCACACACAGTAGAGCGGTAGGAACAAACAAGCATGCCAGTCAAGCGGAGCCGAAGTGCAAGGCTAACGCCAGGCACATCAAGGGACCACACACCAGACATCGAGACTGCAGAGTTCAAATCAAGAACTCATAACCAATCAGGGTGGGGAGGCATGAAGCTGTGCACCTGAAGACTAGACTTGGCATAAGCAGATAAAAAAAAAAAAAGAATACTGTGTTTGTTTGTTTAATTTGCCTGGCCCTCCCTGCTTGGAATTGCCAATGTCTCTAGCTCCGCTGCTCAAGACACAAGTCGTCACAACAATATTCTTGCCCGGAACTCCTGGCAGAATGTCTATCTTTCTGGATGGGTATGAAAGCGTGGACGGCCTGCTTAGCGAAGGGAGGACAGATGGTCATATTAGTAGCAGAATATGCTGCCACAGCACACTTTCTGGCTGAGCCCTCAGTACAGTATACAGTATAGGACCAAGGCACTGTTCTGCAACTGATACAGGCCTATTTACATTCAAATGATAGTCCATAGTGTTTACTGACTGTAAATCAATTAACCCGTGATGTCCTTTGGGTCAAAATGACTCAAATCACTAGCTCTTTGTGGCAGATAGAAGGTGCTAAACCTAATTCTACAGCTGGCACAACAAGGTCTGTGTTTGAAACCTGAGAACAACAGGAGAGTTAAAAGGCACAAAAAACAACACAAATACATAAATTATTAATAAATAAATAAATACCCACAGCAATACCAATTAAAAAACACACAAAATCATACACAATCAGATGGCGCAGCCGGGTGGCCAAATATGATATTTTTAAGGACATCACTAGGGTTAATATATGTTTGATCAGATAAGGCTGAGAGGGATTCATATTTAAAATTGAATTTGAAACAACAAACCAACAATAAATAATACTACCATTAATTTATCTTTCCTGGCTTGGAACAAAGAATTATCAAGCTGTTTCAGTGTCTTGTCTTGTGTTTTTTTATTTTTTTATACTGTTTTTATATAATCCGTATCTGTTTACAGTAGTGTATGTCACTACTGAAAGTGAGGCCATGGTATATGTGTACACAGTGCAGGGTATGGTTATATTGATATGTGTACACAGGTGTTACGAGGGTTGTTTTTATGAATGTGGTCTGCACTTTGCTCATGTCAAAAGTTAAATAGTAATCATCAGAATCTTGAAAAGACACATTATAGGACAATATGTACAGAATATCGGATTTTATCTAATGTATATTATAATGATTTATAGTACACATTTAATGAAACTAATTAATTCATTAATTAATAATCAAAGAAGCTTTTGGTATGAAAGTATAGTTTATTCACATCCCTTCTGTAAATGTAGCAACTTACACAAGTCATGACCTTTAGCTAGCTAAATTTAAGTGTGAAGACAGCTTGTCTTGTCAATTCTGTATGACTGAGTTGTGTATGTCAGGTTCACCCATGTGCATTCACTGTTCAGGATATGTGTAGGGTAACAATTGGAAAGGCTAGCCCAGGGGCACTCAATATTTTCCTTTCAAACTGTACTTGTCAGTTTGAGATCTGCATCTTGAAAAATCCTGTGACTTTACTTTCCCCTGGGTGCAGGTAATAGCATTATAGTCTTTCGACTGCAGCAGCATGTTGCAACTGCACGACTGGCAGCCTGCACAGGTCAGTCAAAGTGTTCTGGGTTAGGAGTTCGCCAATTTAGTCTGACAAAAAGTCTGAAATAATGCTAATAGTATTCAGCTGGGGGTGTGCTACCTTACTGTATACCTACCATGATTATCTATGTGATTCTCTCTCTTTAAATCCTTCTTTCATGTGGTCTCTCGTCATTCTTTGTCCTTCTCCGCC